>PVJI01006784.1:0-83518 GCA_004026765.1 Micronycteris hirsuta | reverse complement strand
ATAAGACAAATTTACTATCTCATGATGTTTTGTAATTTGTAGAAAAAGCAATAGAAAACATTCAGGATATAAAAGATTTGAGCAACACAATTAATGAGATTGACCTAATGAACACGATCCTTTCAGCAGTATTTCAGCAGAAGTCGATATAGAACTCTACATCTAATAACTACAAAATATGTGGTCCTTTCAAGCATCCATGGAATGTGTACAAAAATGGACCATTAAAAATTAATTGCTGGGGGTTAAAGGGGGGGATAAATAGGCAGAGCACAGGATTTGTAGGGCAGTAAAAATGCTCTGTATGATATAATGTGGATACATGCTATTATACATTAGTGCATAATGTAGACTATGGACTTTGAGTGATGATAATGTGTCACTGTAGGGTTACTCGTCAGTTGTTACGAATGTACTACTCTGGTGGGGTGTGCTAATAATGGGGAAACTATGCTTGTGTATGGGCAGAGGGTATATGGGAAATCTCTACCTTCCTGTCAATTTTGCAGGGAGCCTGCTATTAAAAAAAAAAATTAAGTCTTGCCCTGGTCTGGTAGCTCAGTTGATTGGAACATAGTCCCAATAAGCCAAAGTTTTGGGTTCAACCCCCAGTTGGGGCATATACAAGAATCAGCCAATGAATGCATCAAAATAAGTGGAACAACAAATTGGTGCTGCTCTCTTCCTTCCTCTGTCTAAAATCAATCAATAAATAAGTAAATAAGAAAAAATATCTTAATCAAAAAATTAAATGCTTTGACCATAAAACATTAGTCAAAGAAAAAATTGCAATGAAATTGGAAAATATTTAGAACCAAAAGGTGATGAAAATATTATATAGCAGAGCTTGTGGGATGCAGTTAATGCAGTAATTAGAGAAAAATATATAACTTAAATGTTTCTCATAGTAAACAGGCTCAAAATTAATGAGTAATCATCCATATCAAAAGGATTAAAATAAAACAGCAAAATAAATTTCCTAAAATGTAAAAGGAAGAAAAAAAAAATATTAGAAAAATAAATTAATTAAGAAGAAGATGGGCTTGGCCGGTGTGGTGCAGTGGGTTGGGCATCATCCCACAAACTGAAAGGTCACAGGTTCCATTCCTGGTCAGGGCACATGGCTTAGGTTGTGGATTTGGTCCCAGTTAGGGCAACTGATTAATGTTTCTCTCACATCAGTGTTTCTCTCCCTTTTTTCTCCCTCCTTTCCCCGCTCTAAATCAATAAGCATGTCCACGGGTAAGGATTTAAAAAAAATTAAAAGATGAACAAAGCTAGAAGTTGATTTTTCTGAAAAAGATTCATTGTAAAAAAAAATTCTGGTTAAAATGCTCAAGAAACAATAAAAAGGCACTAACGAAAATTAGAATAGAAATAAATTAAGAATACAAGCCACAAATTGGAAAAGGATATTCATCATGCAATAAATGTAAAGAATATATAAAAAGTTCCTACACACAGTAAGAAAAAGATAGATACCCCATAAATGTGGTCAAAAGGAATAACACAGAAGAAGAAACAAAAATGTTCCACAAACATTTGAAAAGGTGTTCAACCTCATTAGTAATTAAGGAAAGAAATGCATGATGACACCCACATGTTTCACAAAAATTACAGTGTCAGACAATACTAAGCATAAATGAGCGTATAAAGCAGTGGTCACTATAATGCCTGCTTAGCTAGCAGGGACATTTGGAAAACAGATTGGCATTGCTTAATGAACTTAAAATTATGCATACCCAGGAATTCCATTTCTAGCTATGTACTTCAAACAAGTCTTGGATAAGAATGTTTATAGCAGCATTGTGAGGAATAGGAAAAATATTGTAAACACCTGGAGATAACTTAGCAGATAACAGTAAGAAGGATAAATAAGTTTTAGTATATTTACCCAATGGAATACCAAATAGCAATAAGAAGAAACTGCAGTTATAGGGGATAACATGGTAAATAATCATTAACAGAATATTAAGTAAAAGAAGCAAGTCATTGATGAGTTACATAAAGAATTATCTCGGGTTCTGGCCAAGATGGAGGTATGCGTAGATATGCTTTGCTTCCTTGCACAACCCAAAGAAAGATAACAACCAATTTGAAAACACAAAATAACCAGAACTGCCAGAAAACCGAACTGTATGCAAGTCAGACAAACAAGGAGCTGATGAAGAAACATTCATTCAGACTGGTAGGAGGGGTGGAGACAAGAAGCCAGGGCAGCACGGACTTCCAATAAGGCTGCAGCTGATAAACCAGAGATATCCCACATTCACATACGAATAAGCCAGGAGGAACAACTGGGGAGCAACACCATGCAACCCAGGGTTCCAGTGCAGGAAATTAAGCCTCAAAAATCTCTGGCTGTAAAAACCTGTGGCAGTTGGGCAGTGGGAGAAACCCCCAGACTCATAAGAGAGTCCATTGGAAAGACCCCCAGGATCATAGAATGTACACAAGCCCAGCGACCCAGGAATCAGCACTTGAAAGGCACAATCTGCTTGTGGGTATTGGGGAAAGTGACTGAAAGCAGGGTAAGAGCCAAGCAAGCAGCATTGTTCCCTCTCTGACCCCTCCCCCACACCACAATGCAGCAACATGGGTTGCCCACCCTGGTGAATACCTAAGGCTCTGCCCTTACAACATAACAGGTGCACCAAGACAAAGAAATATGGCCCAAATGAAAGAACAGGTCAAAACTCCAAAAATAGAACTAAGCAACAAAGAGATAGCCAACCTATCAGATGCAGAGTTCAAAACACTGGTAATCAGGATGCTCACAGAAATGGTTGAGTATTGTCTCAAAATAGAGGAAAAAGTGAAGGCTATGCAAAGTGAAATAAAGGAGAATATACAGGAAACCAACAGGGAAGGGAAGGGAACTGGGACTCAAATCAATGATTTGGAGCAAAAGGAAGAAATAAACATTCAACCAGAACAGGATGAAGAGAAAAGAATTCAAAAAACTGAGGAGAGGCTTAGGAACCTCTGGGATAACTTTAAACATAGGGGTGCCAGAAGGAGACAAGGAAGAGCAACCAATTGAAAACTTACTTGAAAACATAATGAAGGAGAACTTTCCCAGTCTGGCAAAGGAAATAGACTTCCAGGAAGCTCAGAGTGTCCCAAAGTAGTTGGATCCAAGGAAGCACACACCAAGGCACATCATAATTAAATTACCCAAGATTAAAGATAAGGAGAGAATCTTAAAAGCATCAAGAGAAAAGGAGTTACCTACAAAGGAGTTCCTATAAGGCTCTCAGCTGATTTCTCAAAAGAAACCTTACAAGGAAGAAGGGGCTGGAAAGAAGTATTCAAAGTCATGAAAGACAAGGAACTGCATCCAAGATTCCTCTATTGGATAGAGTCTATCCAGCAAAGCTGTCATTTAGAATGGAAGGGCAGATAAATTTCTTCCCAGGTAAAGTCTGGTTAAAGGAGTTCATCATCACCAGGCCCTTATTATATGAAATGTTAAAGGGATTTATCTAAGAAAAAGAAGATCAAAATTATGCACAGTAAAATAACAAACTCACAACCATCAACAACTGAACCTAAAACAAAACAAAACAAAACAAAAACAAAAACTAAGCAAACAAGTAGAACAAGAACACAATCACAGAAATGGAGATCACATGGAGCGTTACCAGCACAGAGTGGGGATGGGGGGTGAGGAGAGAATGGTGGGGAAAGGTACAGGGAATAAGAAGCAGAAATGGTAGGTACAAAATAGATGGGATGGTTAAGAATAATATAGGAAATGGAGAAGCAAAAGAACTTACATGTACAACCCATGGACCTGAACTAAGGTATGGGGGAATGCTGGAGGGAGTAGGGGTACAGAGCAGAGGCAGATAAAGGGGGAAAAATGGGACAACTGTAATAGTATAATCAATAAAGCATATTTTTAAAAAGTGGATTGAGAGCCAGCCTGCCAACCAAAGGGTTGCCCGTTCGATTCCCAGTCTAGGGCACAAGCCTGGGTTGTAGGCCAGGTCCCCAGTAGGGAGCACTCAAGAGGTACCCACACATTGATGTTTCTCTCCCTCTCTTACCCCCTCTTCCCCTCTCTAAATGTAAATAAATAAAATCTTTTTTTAAAGAAAGAATTATCTCATTGCCCTGGCTAGGTAGTTCAGTTGGATAAAATGTCATCACCATACAGCAAGGTCGCGGGTTCAATCCCCAGGTAGGGCACATACAGAAGTCAATGTTTCTGTCCCTCTCTCTTTCTCTATCCCTTCCATCCTCCCTCACTTCCTCTCTCTCAAATCAATAAATAAAAATATTTTTTAAATGACCTGAAAACTTCAGTATCTGTCCTGAAAGAGACCCTTATCTCCTATTGCCTGCAGGGCTGAAATGCTAAAAAAAAAAAACCCAGAATCTCATCCTGTGAGTGGCTAAATTACAATACAAATTGAATTTTCAGCCTCAAAGGATGATCACTCTAAGTGACGGCATTGATTGGGAAGGAATGGGATCGTGAAAGTGGGAATGAAGACATATGAGGACACTGACAGAGCTGGGGTGTTAGAGTGGTCATTAAGGAGGGCTGTGAAAGAATTCAGAGACAGGAAAATGCAGAGAACAAAGTTTATTCACTTTCCAAGAGAGGAAGGGGGCCAGCAGCAGAGAAATATGCTGGCTCTGAGGGGTTGGGGTTTTAAGCTTTGATTGGCTTATAAAGGCTGCGGTTGCTGTTGTGTAGCCATTGGGCTGTTAGGGGCGTTTTAACACAGGACGTTTTGGAAGCTGCAGTTTGCTCCAATGTCATCTTTCGCCTGTGGCTGTAGGGAGCGGTTAGTCACATTCTGTTCTTGGTTTTCCAGTAATTTTACAGTCCTGTGGACATAAAACAGCAAATGGCACAAGCTTTGTCCTTTCATGAAGGATGTTGAGTCCCTAAATTCCGATGTCTTTTTTTTTTTTTTTAAGATTTTATTTCTTTATTTTCAGAGAGAGGGAGAAAGGGAGGGAGAGAAACAGCAATGTATGGTTGCCTCTCACATGGCCCTCATGGGGACCTGGCCTGCAACCTAGGCATGTGCCCTGACTGGGAATCGAACCGGGACCCTTTGGTTCCCAGCCCACGCTCAATCCACTGCGCTACACCAGCCAGAGCCTTTTTTTTTTTTTTTACTCACCAAGAGCAGTTCTTCCACTAAATCTGAGGGATTAACCCTGCATTGCCTTTGGAAATGGTAATGGCCTCCCCTGAGGCAGTTAATTTGCAAGACAATTCTGATTCTCCTCAGGACCCACCCCAATACCCTCCTTGGCTTCTAGACTCAAGTCCCAGCAGGTGCCTAAAGGGAAAGTACAAAGTGTAACCCTTAAGGAGGTTTGCTACCCACCCAAAGGACTGTGTGATTTTCCTCCATTTATATGGACAAAAACCCTGGGGATGTGAGATTGGAATGTCAGAAGTTACTGTGCAAGACCTGCTCACCCACCCAGAAGGGTCCAGAGAACAGTCCTCAGCAAGACACCCACCAAATCTGTCGGTGAGAAGAAAGGCCATGACTTTCATGTAAACAAAAGTCGGGAGGTACCTTTTTAAAGAAATGTAAAGAGTTTATTCAGATAATGATTTGCAAACTGGGAAATGTAGTCCTCAGTCTGAACTGAGAATGTGTTCCAAAGTGAAGGGAGTATAGCATGGCTTATAAAGGCTAAAGTTCAAGGAGCTGTTGATCAAAGAGATGGATTGCTAGGGAAAACAAGACCATAACCTTACATCATTTGTTTTCTGATTGGTGGGGGCAACTGGACCTTCAGTGATTGGTTGACTCTGTGATTAAGCAAGTGTGGTTGTGAGACGAGAACAGTGGGTAATATATGATTAAACATTTATCAAGTCCTAGTTTCAGCTCAGGCCTGTAGGCCTGTAGAACAAAAAAGTTGTCTTTGATCACACAATCATAGTACAAAGAATATTTTTTAAATATTTTAAAAGATTTGCCCTGGCTGGTGTAGCTCAGTGGATTGAGCGTGGCCTGTGAACCAAAGGGTCCCGGTTCGATTCCCAGTCAGGGCACATGCCTGGGTTGCAGGCCAGGTCCCCAGTGGGGCCATGTGAGAGGCAACCACACACTGATGTTTCTCTCCCTCTCTTTCTCCCTCCCTTCCCTTCTGTCTAAAAATAAAAATAAATAAAATCTTTAAAAATAAAATAAAATAAAATATTTATTTGCTTTCAGAGAGCGGGAAAGGGAAGAAGAAAGCGAAGGAGAGAAACGCCTGTCAGTTCCCTCTTGTACATGCCCTGACTGGGGACCAGGCCCACAACCCAGGCCAGTGCTGTGACTGGGAACTGAAGTGGCGACCTTCAGCTTTGTAGGACAACAACCAGCCAACTGAGCCACACCAGTCAGGGCAGTACAGAGGGTACTTTTTTAACAGTGATGCAAGGAGTCCGATTTATCAAACAATACAATCAGCACAGGGGGGCAGTTCTGGAGCCCAAAAAGGCAAAGTTACCTTCTGCAAACAGCTTCACAGCTCAGCTGAAAAAATCCCAGTATTGGCCATAAATTATGAAATTAAAATTCTTGTAAGTCCTCATACCTTTACCAGTTTGTACTTTTCCTAGTTCCTCTGCTCTGAGCAGCTTGTCACACGCACATAGTGTGCCCAGTGGGTTGGGAAATGTTATTTGCCTTTAACCAACCACTCTGGGTCTATTCCTGCGTTTAAGGATGGGACCAAATCCAAGGCCACATAGCTGATGTCAACTAAGTATTCTATCACCAAAAGGATTTTTGGGGGGAGAAAAGAAAAGATTCTAATCCAGTGTGTGCAGACACATGTGTGAAAAACATATACCTGCTGTGTGAGTACCACCACCTGGTTTCTGTCCAGGTTAAGCTCTCTGTCATAATTTTATTTTTTTTAAGATTTTATTTATTTATTTTTAGAGAGAGGGGAAAGGAGGAAGAAAGAGAAGAAGAGAAACATCAGTGTGTGGTTACCTTTCATGTGGCCCTCACTGGGGACCTGGCCTGCAACCCAGACATGTGCCCTGACTGGGAATCGAACCAGTGACCCTTTGGTTCGTAGCCTGCGCTCAATCCACCGAGCTACACCAGCCAGGGCTCTGTCATAATTTTAACACTTAAAATTGCTGGTAGGGGGTGAGGCATGTAGTTCTCAGTAGGAATTCCGAGTACCTGGGAATAAATGATGGGCACTGAAGAGATGCTCCACCCTGGTTGGTGTGGCTCAGTGGACTGAGTGCCAGTTTACAACTGAAAGGTCACCCGTTCGATTCCCCATCATGGCAGATGCCTGGGTTGTGGGCCAGGTCCATAGTTGTGGGTGTGTGAGGGGCAACCAATAGATGTATCTCTCACGCATCAATGTTTCTCTCCCTTTCTTTGTCCCTCCTTTCCTTCTCTCTAAAAATAAATAAATAAAATCTTTCAAAAAATAAACAGATGTCCCTTTGCTGAATTCCTTCTGTTGCTGCAGAGGAAAAACATCGCAGACTCAGAATCCAGGCTTGTTCTGTAACTGCCCACATCAGTACAGGACGGGCTACATTTGTGTTCCCAGTCAGCACAATGGATTTAGTATTTTAATTCTCATCACAGAGTAAAAGTTCTGTTCTATTTTTTAGTATATATTTTTATTTATTAATTTTGTGTGAGAGAGAAACATTTATTTGTTGTTCTACTTATTCATGCATTCATTGATTGTTTCTTGTCTGCCCTGCCTGGAGATCAAACCTGCAACCTTGGTGTATCTGGATGACTCTAACCAACTGAGCTACTCGGCCAGGGCTAAAGTTCTGTTCTTGAAGAAAAGTTTGAAACACATTCATAAATGTATCTAGGCAGCTGGATGGAACCAAATCCTGTTTATTTTCCTAGCCGGTGGATGTGCTACTCTGAGGATCTCCTAGAGCGTCTGAAGCAGCCAGGACTTTATTACTTGTGCCTCCACTGAAGAAGCAGTTATGGTAACCTCAGATCGATCGCTTACACCTGCCAGCTCTGTACACTGTGTGTCCTCTGTGCAGTAGCTCTTTAACTCTCCCTCAACCCCATGAGGTTGATACTGTCATCTGACTTTCTCGATGAGGAACCTGAGGTTTAGGGATATAAGCGGCTGGCCCAAGGCAGTAGCCTGGTGAAGGACCACTTCCTGGTTCGTAGCCAGCGGCTTCTGGTTGTGTCCTCACATGGGGCAGGGGTGAAGGGGCACTGTGGAAGCTCATTTATAGAAACACTATGATGTTTCATTCATGAGGGCTCCATCCTCATAACTTAAACACCCCCCAAAGGCCCCTGCTTCCTGATACCATTACATCATGCAGTAGGATTTCAACACATGAATGTGAGGGGAGAGAGAGAGACATTCATACCCTAGCAGTAAGTTCCCATCAGTTTCTACAGGGTGGGTTCCATGGTGTATGAAAGTTGGAGGGAGTGACTGGAGACAACAGTAGAATGTGGTGCATTTCTGCAGGGAATTGGGTGGAATCCATTGAGGTTCCCAAGTTTTCAGAACTGCAAGAGATGGGTTACCATGCTTGCCTATGGAGAGGAGCTGTGAACAGGATTGGGGCTGTGAGACCCAGATTTGGAGGGCACCCTAATCCTAATTGCAAATGTTATATTTAGACACTTAGCAAAATGTCATGCTAGCAAATATTATATTTAGGAAGTGTCATATTTAGATACTTAGCAAATATGATTATCAAGTAACCAGGTTATTCAACAGAGGTCTCAGTTATCCCATCTGTAAAAAGGAGATGAAACCCACTGCCCCTGGCTGTGGGAAGGTTTAAATGCATGTGATCTTTCTTGCACTTAACAGGCACTTAGTAAATAGCAGCTGTTGTTGTTATTTTAATTGCACATAGATCCATTCTGAGTTTGTTCAAATGATTGAACACATCATAAATTGCATGATAATAACAAATGTTATTGCTAGCAGATGCAGATCTGTGGATCCAGAATAGCACCTGAAGTAGCTCAGAGGTCATTCAGAAGGCTCTTGGCCCAATGTCTTGGAAGAAATTGGATCTGAAGATGGCATCTAGGGTGCTGTGGGGTAGCCTCAGCCTGCTCCGCCTGCTGTGGTGTCTCCTTCCACAGACAGGCTATGTGCACCCAGATGAGTTCTTCCAGTCACCTGAGGTCATGGCAGGTAAAGCACCCCATGTGTGGTTAAGATAAGTTGCAGCAAAGTCTGTATTGGAGCTGACTGCATATTTATTGGGGAGGGAGAAACATACCTGTGCAGATGAGCAGTAAGTCCATGAAGCTCCCTGGAATAAGAACTGGGGAGTGGGGACTTCGCATCCCCTTCCTGAGTGGTAACATTGACCTTCTGGATGGTAACTAATGAAATGCCAGCCTCTTTGATGTTTTTTCAACTTAGACCAACAGTACAGGTTATTTGTAGAAAAAATTGTTTTGTATTTCTCAGCGGAAGGATTTGTGTTGGGCTTCCCCAGTGATTGGGAAAACTTACACAGGGTTGTAATCTGAAATAATGTAACTTTGAACCCAGACCTGGAATGCTCATTTGTTAGAACTTATCTGCTAGGTGGTGTAGGACACGTCATGAGGATAGTTGCTAGGCACCTTGAGGTTTTTCAGATGCTGTGGGCACGTGGCTTCCTCCTCACAATTCAAGATGGCTGCTTGAGCTCCAGCCATCAAATCTAAAACCAAGTCTTTCCAGCCACTGGAGAAGAAATGGGCATGCCTACCATCTTCTAGGGCAGTTTTGAAAGTTGCATACCTTTTGCCCATTGCCATCTCATTAGTCAGAATGTATCACATGGCCACTCCTAGCTGCAAAGGAAGCAGAACATTATGGTCTTTATAACTGACCAAACATCTCACTAAAGAGACTAAGGAATAGGGAGGGAATGGATATTTGGGAGACATTCAGCTGTTTCTGCCACAGACCTCAACAAGTGGATTTAACTTAAAAGGTCCAGTCTTCTTTTCTATACTTTTTAAAACCAGAGCTAGTAAAAAGCAGCCAGATTGATCTGACCCTAGATTTTCTGTTTCCTTTTCATCTTGTGACACAGAGAAAATGGCTAAAAGGCTGGAGGAATAAGTAGGGGAAACAAAGCGCCCTAAACAAAACCAGCAATGTTATCAAGACGAGAAGTTGTGGGGTGGAGCTTAGATGCAGAAATTAAGTTTGTTTCCTTCGTCCTCGCCCCTCAGAGCTCTGGGACACAGGCTCACAAGCCAGGGCCAGCTGACAGGTGTCCTTTTAATTACCTAAGTACTGCTTGGATATATTCTTCTTATAAAAAATTTAAACATAGACAAAACTAAAGTCACTTTTGACCATGGCCACAATTGCTCATTCCCTTCCCCCTCCTCACACTGCCTATCCTGGGCAACAATCATAATTACAGAGATACATTTTTGACTCTGACTTTGTAGACTTTAAATCTGAGGAAAGGATTGGAACCTCTCGCTGCTCCTCCCCATACACCTTGTCCAGGGCACCCCATGTCCCAGGCATGGTCCTCCTGCTCCCTCCACAGGTGGGGGCCGAACTCTCCTGTATTCATTTCTATTGCTGCACAACAAACCATCACAGACCAGCAGCTCAAAACCGTTAGTTCTCAGTTCTGTTGGTTAGAAGTTGGGCGTGGGCTCTCTTCTTAGGGCAGCACAAGAATGAAATCAAAGTATAGGCTGGGCTGAGTTCTTGTCTGAAGCTCTGGGGATAATCTGCTTTCCAAGCTCATTCTTGTTGGAAGAATTGTTTATTTCAGCTCTGTGACTAAAGTCCCTGTTCCCTGCTGGCTGTCATTCGGGGGCTGCGCTCAGCAACTGGTGACCACCCGTATGCCTTGCCAATGGCTCCCTCCATCTTAAGACAGCAACGGTGCATCAAATCCTTTTAATGGTTTGAATCTCTGATGTCCTTTTCTGTCACCAGCTGGAGAAAACACTCTACTTTTAGAGGGCTCATGTGATTATTTCAGGCCCATCTGGGTTATCTCTCTATCTTATGGTCAGCTGTCCCCTGGGTCATAACCTAATCACAAGAGTGAAATCCATCATCTTCACAGTCCCAGGGGTTATGTGGGAAGTCGACATGAGGGGGCTTGAATATCTTGGGAGCCATCCTAGAATTTTGTCTACTGTATTCCCTGAGCTTGGAACTGGTTTGCCTCTGCTTCTCTCTCTACAGGGGACATCCTGGGCATAGAGGCCACCCGGCCCTGGGAGTTTCAGCCCAGCAGTTCCTGCCGTACTGTGGTCTTCCCACTGCTGACCTCTGGCTCTGCTTTCTGGCTGCTCAAGCTCTGGGAAGAGTTGGGGCCATGGCCCATCCCAGTGAGCGGCTATGTGCTACTGGTGGCACCCCGGCTCCTCCTCACCGCCCTCTCCTTTGCTCTGGATGTGGCCGTGTACCACCTGGCCCCACTGTGGAGGGCAGAGCGCTGGAATGCCCTGGTCCTGCTATCTGGTTCCTACGTCACCCTGGTCTTCTATACAAGGACCTTCTCCAATGCCATCGAGGGACTGCTCTTTGCATGGCTGCTGGTACTGGTATCCTCCCGTGTAGCTTGGAGCCCCATAACCAAAAAGCCTGCTCCATGGTGGCACAGTTGGCTTCTTGGTAGCATTGTGGCTGCTGGCTTCTTCAACCGGCCCACCTTTCTGGCCTTTGCTCTGATCCCCATCTTTCTCTGGGGCATTTGTGGAGCCACGGACTCTGCCTTCAAGTCACTGACCAAGGAAGCCCTGGGGCTCCTCCCAGGGTCAGCCCTCACCGCAGCGGTGTTTGTGGCTGTGGACAGCTGGTATTTTCGCACTCCTTCTAGATCCAGGACCCTTGTCCTGACACCTGCCAATTTCCTACACTACAACCTGGATCCTCAAAACCTGGTGAGGCACGGCACACATTTGCGGCTCACTCACCTGGCAGTCAATGGCTTTCTGCTTTTTGGGGTGCTGCATGCCCAGGCCCTGCAGGCTGGGTGGCAGCAGCTGCAAGCCTGCCTCCAGGCCTTTGTACAGATGGGCTTTCGGAGGGCGCCAGATGCCCGCAGTCTACTGTCCAGCCCCAGGTCTCACCTCCTGCTCCTCTACTTCCTGCCCCTGGCCCTGCTGTCCGCTTTTAGCCACCAGGAGGCTCGGTTCCTGATCCCCCTTCTGGTCCCCCTGGTCCTGCTTTGTAGTCCACAGACCCAGCCTGTGCCCTACAAGGGCACCCTGGTCCTCTCCAATGCCCTTGGTGCCCTCTTCTTCGGCTGCCTGCACCAGGGGGGTCTAGTACCTGGCCTGGAGCACCTGGAGCGGGTGGTTCATGCACCTGTGCCCTCAAGTGTACCTACCCACTACACACTCCTCTTCACCCACACCTACATGCCTCCCCGGCACCTCCTACATCTCTCAGGTCTGGGGTCGCCTGTGGAGGTGGTGGACATTGGTGGGGCTGAGGACCAGATACTGTGCCAAGCCCTGAACAACTTCACTAGACAACCAGCCTGCCAGGTGGCTGGTGGGCAATGGCTCTGCCGCCTTTTTGTGGTAACCCCTGGCACTACCAGGCCTGCCATGGAGAAGTGCAGTTTTCCCCTCAAGAGTGAGACACTCGTGTTTCCCCACTTGACCCTTGAGGACCCACCAGCCCTGTCCTCCCTGCTGAGTGGGGCTTGGCGGGACCATCTCAGCCTTCACATCCTGGAGCTGGGAGAGAAACCTGACAACATGACAGAAAACCCACTGCCATAGGTGAAGGCACCACTCCACCTTCTGTGCAGATAGCTGAGCTGGGACGAGCCCTGAGTCTCTTCCATTCCTTTCCTTTCCTTTCCCTTCTAGAACTCCCACCACTGCCTGTCCTATGCACAGCCCTTGACTGTTTTACCTTCTGGGTAATCTGACATCCTTCTCCCCTCAAAGACCAAAGATCTGGCTGGTCAAGGTCACTAAAGAACCTGGTATAACCAATGGCCCCTAACCTCTGTTCCCGCCCTATTCCTTCCAGCCACTGTGCTGTTTTAAATATATGGTAGCATGTGGTTCTGAAGAGACAACCATGTGCTAACGACATTCCTCACTGACTTCCAGACCTCCCAGGATGCCTTCCCTGCTGCTGTCATGACAAACGTTTGGCTTCCTAGACGCCTCGAAGGAGGCGGGGGAGTGCAGAGAGCTGGGGCTCAGAGTCAAGGGACCCGAGTTCTCGCTCCCAGTCTGACACTCACTGGCTCTGTGGTCTTAAGAAAGCCTCTTCCCTTACCCAGCCTCAGTTTCCCAGCCTGTACAGAGGCTCAGAGGATCTCTGAGGTGTCTGCCAGCTAATACTGTCATTCCTGGGTCTGCAGCACATGTCCCTGGGCTAGTAGGCGTGTCTCTCCTAAAGATCTTTAAGCATAGAAGTGGGTATGGTGGTGTAATTAATTGCACTTTTATGCCTGCTATTAGTTGGTTATTACTAAAAAAATAGATCTGGAATATTTCTTTCCACTCCTCTCCATCAGTGGTAGTGGGACATTTCAGCCTGTC
This sequence comes from Micronycteris hirsuta, assembly GCA_004026765.1. NCBI lineage: Eukaryota > Metazoa > Chordata > Mammalia > Chiroptera > Phyllostomidae > Micronycteris > Micronycteris hirsuta. Next base: position 70,013 of record PVJI01006784.1, on the reverse strand, counting down.
ATCCCTTAAGGGTCCTTCTCCTGGATAAAGGATCGTTCTTCCTTTAAGAATCATTTTTCCTCCTGAGCCCACCACACTCGGAGTGGAGGACACACAATAGCTTCTAGCAGCACCTGACAACCTGGTGCTCCCAGAAGCCTTTCTTCTTAAATGTGATCTGGTCCCTTTCCAAGCTCAAAGGCCTCATCTAAAACCCCTCTTAACAGGATGGAGAGCGAACCCCATGCCAAACCATCTGCTGCTTTGATGGACACTGTCACAGCCCTGAGCATGCTGCTCCCAACATGGGTATCCTCTACCCGGTCCACTGGGGACACGAGGAGCTGTGGTACCACACCTGTCCTTACTCTCCCGCCTCACACCTCTGCCATCTTACGAGAACAAGAGCGACAGGGCCACAGAGATCAGTGAGCTGGAGGTCAGTACAGAGCAGGAGACCAAAGCTGAGTCTTCTTCTAGTCTTGTCTTTTGCTGGCTAAAGTCTTGTATAATCTTAAAGATACACTCCTCACGGGCATGCTGTTCTGTGGCTGCTGTTTGGGTCTTAGTGCCGTACCTTTCTCATGACTCCAACCCTAGGAAGAGAAAATTCATTGGTAGGCTGGTAAATGTGTAGCAACCTATTTTCTGGGGCAAAAAAAGCCCCAATTTGTAGCATTTGCCAATTTCTATACTGTAAATACTCTCACATGGCTATTTCAAACTACCAAATTGATATTACTGAGTTCCAGGTTGGGAGGAGATACCAAGGATCTTTTCTCATGAAGCAGTACAAACTGGCTCTAGAACATTATTGGATATTTGCGTCCTTTAAACTCTAGAGATTCATTTGTGACAATTAATTATTCTTGTGGCTTATGTTTCTGCTACAAACCTCTGATTTGTCTTCCTACCCCTAAGGTATCATCTCTGGCAAATGATAGACACATATTTATTTTGCAGCCAAAACTGGCATTTCTGTCCACAGATATAAAACCAACTGCCACCTCAGAAACACCCAAGACACTAGGGTCCCAAACTCTTTGGGCTTCTTTCTCCTTTTTCCCTTTCCCAGTTGGGTCTACAACCTCAGAATTCCCTGGAGAAACTTGGTGTAGCAGTCCCTGTAGATTGTGGTGGTCTGAGCTCTATTAAATTTGTCTTTAAAATGTGTCTGTGTGGCATCAAGTGAGCTGGAACTGCCCTGCACTGCAGGGCCTGCAGGATGAGGGGGTGAGCTGCTTCCCTTTCTGGCAGAGCTTATGAGAGCTTGAATGGCATGCTGGGAGGCTGTTGTGGGGGTTGGGAGGATTTGGTCTGTTTCTTTAGTAATAGGTGAGAAGGGTAACTGGTGAGAAGGCAAACCACTGATACAAACACTGCAGGCTTTTACAATGATGTGGGGGACATCCCAATGACCTCTAGTTGGAGCAGAAAGGAGCTTTCTCTCTGCTCTCAGATGCCTTCTACAGAAATGGAGGGAACTTAGTTCTTAAATACCCCTTCCACAAAAAATAAGCAAGTACCCCCTTCTCTTGCTTTCCTTCCTTTCTTACTAAATGGCCAGTTTGTCTTGAAATTTCATTGCTTCCTGCACCTCTTCCCTTTATGTCTCTTCTAGAAAAAGACAGTGAGTGTGCTTGTTTATGTTGAAGGTAAGGGTTTGGGCTGGGGACTGCTAATATTGTGCTGTTCTGATATCCAGAGACCAATGGATAGGACTGAGACCAAAGAGGCAGACAAGACAGTAGAGTGAACACACTCTTCAGGCTCATCACTGCCAGTCTCCAAGGAGAATCCAGTGAGTTGCCTCTGGTCTAGGAGAAGACGGATATGTCCTCTTATAGGAGAGGAGGGTAGGATGCCAAACCAGGGTTTTGGTCATTAGGGAATTGGACTTCTGGCCTCAGAGAGGATTAAATAATACCTCTGATGGGAAGGCTGAAAGGTGAGATGCCAAGCAGGAGTTTGACCATTGGAAAAGTGGAGGACAAGCTACTTTCATTCCTTCATCCCCAGGGTAGGTCCCCAGCCCTATCCAACTCACCGTGACTATCAAAAAAGCCAGTATATAAAAGTCTGTTTGGTTACCAATCAGTTTAAAAGCTTCTCCCGTAGCTCTGATCTTTCTAGATTGCACGAATAACTGTGCAGCCCAATTAGAGGTGATCAGAAATTCAGTCTGAAGCCTCAAATGGCAGGACATTTCTGTATACAATGGATTTTCCTATTACTGGGTCCATTGGCTGCACCATTATCTTTATATTGTATCCTTGACCCTCTGAAACGGTGAATAGGAATCCAGATAGCTTGTTTCATGGTAGGCAGTAGCCCTTACAATCAGTGGTGATGGTGGGAAGTAGGGTGGCAGGCGCTGAAGATCAGAGTAAATGCTATAGAGAGCTATGGACTTAGGCCCTGGAGTCGAACACCTGTATTCACATCCAGCTCTGTAAAGCCATGGGTCACTTAAGAAGCAGCCTACCCTTTCCCATATGAAAGTGGTTGTAAGGATTAAGTGAGATAACCCACACAGGGCGCATTTAGCAAATAGCAACACAAAGTAAGCATTCAGTATGTTAACTAGTACTACCCTGGGCCTATAGTCCCCAGGAATCCTAATACATCTTGCTAGAGAAGCACCACGCTCATATTTTCATTACTCAGCTCGCGCATTTAATCAGGATTTCGGCATCTGCTAGGTTGTCTTTCCATCCATGATGTCATCTGGAGATAGTGCCGTGCTACATTAGTGCAGAGGCAGCAGCATCTGTCACGAGTTGTAGTCCCATTCGCCTAAGGCAGACTCTTTCGCTCTGTCCATGGCTCTCTGTACGTGGAGTATCAGGGTCTAGCCTACCTCCATTTCTGTTAGGTTTCGGGGTACTTCACACACTGCCTGTCCGATCACAGGGTTGCACCGAGGATGTCCGTTTGGCCTCTGATAAAGTGGACCGCTGCAGGCCGAAATGAGTCAGGATTCGAGGCCTTGCGCAGTGCCGGGGATCACTCCTTAGCGTCGAGGCCCGAGTCCAGATCAGAAGGGAAAGCAGTCGATCTCAGCCTGGCCCAACCCGGGTTAGGGGCTTGCGTCCGGGCCCCTCCGGCCACCTGGTGGTGGCCCGGGGCGCTCTCGGAAACCGCGGCGTACCTCCTGAGTGAAGGTGTCTCTGAAGCGGGCAGCGCGGCGGCCCAGGGAAGCCGCGGGCCCAGCCCCGAGACTTCGCAGACGACGGGCCGCGTCCTGGCCGCGTAGCTGGGCCTGCAGTAGTGCGAAGGCAGTGAGCTGCGCCGCACGCCGGATAGGCCGCGACTCGGACAGGCGCTCCACTAGCTGAGGACTGTGCAGCAGGACGGCCAGCAGCCTCCGTAGGACCATCCTGGGAGCAACCCGGAACCCGTAGCGCACTGCCCAGGCTTCTGACGGGCGACGCTACGTAACGGACCACGTCTAAGCCCGCACCGCCCATTGACGACACTGCCGCGCTGGGATTGGTCGACAAAAGTACGACTTTCTGCAGTCGCCGCCGCGCGTTTCCGGTTCCGCCACCTCCCCGGCGGCCTGCTGTTCTCGGAGTGATAGTATTACCGTCCACAGCACTGCGCCATGTCCGGTGGCCTCCTGAAGGCACTGCGTAGCGACTCCTATGTGGAGCTGAGTCAGTACCGGGACCAACGCTTCCAGGTAAGGGAGGCCGGACCGCGAGAAGGGAAGGCCCTGGGCCAGATCGCTGAGTGTTGGTTTTCTCTGGTCTTACGGTGTCATTTCCCATTCTCTGGTTTCCCGAAACCCAAAGTGAGGCCCCGGTGCCTGCTGGGAATGGATGCTGAAGGGGCGTTTGGGTATCACTGAATCCCCTTCTCTCCTACAAAGCGCATTTGAGGCCCGCCCTCCCGTTCCCTTGCAGCCGCTCTCTGTTCAAGGGCCAATGTAGAAGGGTTCGAGTGGCAGCAGTGGTGGCTCACGTTTTCCTGGACTGTGCCTTTTGGTAACTTTCTCATGAAGGGAAGGGGTGTCCCTCTGACAGCTGTAGTGTGTGGAGGCGCCTTCCTGGCCTAGATATCGATATCGGGGCCTTTTATTATGTTTTGGTTCAGATTAGATTAGATTAGATTAGATTAGATTAGCCAAAATGTCCTTTGGCGCTTCGAGTCCTTTCCTTCTACGCAGTAGGTGGGAGACAAAGTTGAGCCCAGTCTCCACCCTTAGGGAGCCACAAGAGTGGGGAGATGGACCATTCTAGCACGTTAAGTTTCTAGATCAGCGATTTTCAATCTTTTTCCTTTCACTGCACCCATAAACTAAAACTTTGTGGCACACGAAAAAAAATTTTTTTTCTGATCTGACCAAAAAATAGGTATGATTTTGATCCCTTCACACTGGATGGCTGTTGTTGTGTTGGCTATTGTCATTTTTAAAAAGATTTGATAGTCTAAGGGAAAAGAGGATCGGGTATTGCATATTTTAAACATTCTTGTGGCACAAGGGTTGAAAATTGCTGATCTACATGTCAAAATCAGAACGGCTGGGTCTCAAAAGAGGAAAATTTTAATTTGACCCGTGTCACAGATTTTGTGGAAAAAGAGAAGGCAACAGATATTCAAGGTGGTTTATTTGCTAGCAGCAAAGGGTGGAGTGGAGTGAGCCTCATTAGCACTGCTATCCTGTGCTGTTGCTGAAGCCCTCTGCTAAACCCTACAGGGTGTCCAACCTGCGGCCCTGCATTCGGCTCAGGATGGCTGTGAGTGCAGCCCAACACAAAATTGGAAAGTTACTTAAAACATTATGAGGATATTTTTGTGATTATGTGTCCCAGTGTATTCAGTGTGGGGCCCAGAGATGCCAAAAGGTTGGACACCCCTGCAAGAGGGAGAGGGAAGACAGTTTCCACACTCCGAAGAGCTTGTAATCCCATAGTAGGGACTTTAAATGGAGGCAAGTAATCATCACATAGAGCAGAAATGATGAGTGTAAAGGGAGGGCGAGCTGTGAGAATTCAGAAAAGGGATATAACCCTTGTGACTGGGAAAGCAAGGGGCACATATTGAAGAAGGTAGGCATAGGGAATGTGTAAACAGCGTTATTAGAGTAGGAAAAGGAAATTTTGTTTGAGGCCAGATTTAGGAAGATCTGAAATTCCTTTTCTCAGTCAGCCATGTCCCAGGCATGATTTTCACTTCTGTCACTTAGAGTTCTCATTACTTTAGAAAGTTCCACATCATAACCATCTTGAATTTCAAGCATCCTGAAAAACTGAAACGGGAGGGATTCAACTTTTTCTATTATTCTTCCCTGAACTCTAAAGCCTGTAACTTTATTTAGATAGTAGTAAGATATGGTCATGCAGAATTTCTAATGTTCCCTGAATGGAATCCACATTAATATTATACCTTAAGTACAACACAGTTGTCTTGAGCCATAGGCTCTTCGTTTGGACATTATTTAAATGTGTGAGTAAAGTAGAAAGAAAAAAGAAAATGCCCTCCTGACCATAGTTTTAACAAATAAAAAAATTTCTATTACAGCAGTAACACAGATAAAGTTCATCTAATGTCTTATTCCAAAGTTCTGAAAACCTAATGTCCTGTGGACTTTTTATTTTTTAAAGGTCTTATTTATTTTCAGAGGGAGGGGAAGGGAGGGGGAATGAGAGGGAGAGAAACATTGATCAGTTGCCTCCTGCAACCCAGGCATGTACCCTGACCAGGAATTGAACTTCGGGATTTTTGGTTTGCTGGAGGACGCCTGACCCACTGAGCCACACCAGTCAGGGCACCTGGGGACTTTTTAAGGAAGTAGGGGATTGGGTATAAGACTGGATTTGGATTCCAGAGTAGCTGTGGACCCTAGACAAGTCTTAACTGTCTTTCCTGGGGTGTAAATGAGAATTAGGACCTACCTAATTCAGTTCCCAGAATTAAATGAGACCTCATATACCTCTGACCTGCAGTCCTGTGATTCTCACTAGTCATGTAACAGGGTGCAGCCAAGAGGGGGGCCCCAAATAGGGATTTGTAATGGGGTCTAGAACTCAAGGTGTCCAGGAAATATGTATAGGATGTCCTCACCCCACAGGTCTGAGCTGGGGGACGGGACTCCTGGAGCAGGGCCATTGAGAGCTGTTTTGCATAGCAACTGCTTTGCAGCTAACCTTGGCATGGTCATTTAACGTATCTATAACCTTTAACTGGTTGCATAGTTCTGTTAAATAGCTGTGGCCATGCTTTGAGCCAGGGGGATGGAAGTGACTTCCACCCAAGATGTAACTGGGAGGCAACTCCCCCTGGTTACATTGCCTGCTTGAGAGCTTGCAGATTGGCTCCTTGCCATGGGGCCACACCTGCCCACAGTTACCACGGCAGCCCAGAACAGCTGGAAGAATACTAACGCTGGGAACGCTGGCAGGTGTAACAGATTGTAGGAGGAGTTGGAAATGGGGCTGCAGAGGAAGACTAGCAAGGGGATTTAAACCCAGGCATGGCAGCTGTACCTGGGCAGGACCACATGGCTTTGGCAGAGGGGAGAACCATACGGCTTTGAGGCTCCCTTTGCCACGCAGCATAGGAAGATGTAGTAGCAATACAGAGCTCTCTCTTAGCAGTTTGGAAGAATGCAGGAGAGACGCTGTGGGAAGGAAAGTCAGGACCACGTGGCCGTGGCAGGAATGACCCCACGGCTTAGGCAAGAGTCAGGACCACGCAGCTTTAGGGTGCTCCTTTTGCCACGCGGCTTAGGAAGCAGGAGAGACTTTGCCTGGAAGAAAAGGGGTGAAAGGACTCTTGCTGGTGGGCCACGAGAAGGTGCTACCATGTGACATTGGATTAACTGGAGATTGTGGTGGCGACACAGCTGATGGTGCCAGAACTGAGGGGCTGCCTGAATCACAGACTTCTACTTCTTTTCCTGAGATACAGTACCCTGGGCTGGGCAGAGGGAGAAGGAAGGACGGTGTGCGTTTGTGGGTGTTCTAAAGGACTTTAGTATTTTAATGAAGACATTAAGTCATTACTCTAAGTCTGTATAACTTGTAAATAAATAATTCCTTTCCTTTTCACCAATCTCTGGTGTTGAGAGACATCTTTCCTTTGGCAGCAGGTTTAGGTGGGGGGGACCCGTTTGGTAATAGTATATCGTTCACCCCACCCCCCGTGTCTGTTCTGTAACAGTCAGGCACACTTACCTTTTTCTTGTTTATGATATCTATGTATATTCGTACTTTCGAAAACATAAACTTGAAGCATATCCTTCACATTGTTTTACCTCTTTTTCACTTTGTTCACTATTATGGAAATGTTCTGTGTCACTGTATGTGGATGAACACCTTTCTTGGGGTTGCCTAGTTTTATTTATTGAGGTACCACGATTTCATCATTTTCCTTTTGATGTGACTCTAGATGTTTTCTCTGTTCTGCCACTGAATGTGAGCACAAGACCTATTGCTCTGAGCACTGTGCTACAAAGCATTCGGAGATGACTAATGCAGTCTCATTCTCAGAGTGGAGAAACTGGATTAGTATTCTAAATAGACCAGTAAATGAAAAAGCTGTGCCTCTTGGGAAAGTGCTCTGGTGGCCTAAATATGATTCCGCTTAGCTACTTTCCAAGTTTGAATACCACCGTGTGGCTGGTATTGGAACCCAAACATGGGTCTGAGAGCCTGAGAGCAGGTCAGCTGGTAGGTCTTCTATTTAATCAGCGCTTGTCCTCCCCAGCATGGAGGCTAAAAGATTTTCTCCTAAACTCAGAGAAAAATATATGAGTTTCATGTGAACTACCTAAGCAGTTGTTGCTTTGAACATTCTCTATGGGAAGGTTACAGGGATACCCTGTCTCTGCAAATCCATTTATTTTTCATTGCAAAGGTTAAAAACACCCTTTCAAATATATTGGTTCAGGGTCTGGAAATTAAACTTGGACTATTAGAAAAGGATCCAGTGCTGAGGATATGAGTGTGCGGGAAGAGGCATGCCACTTGCCACTTGTACGGCAGGCAGTATGATCCAGGAGGAGGAAGGCTATGTGCAATATAACTTTCAAGTCATGGCCCTCTATTAAAAGCAACCTGGACCTTGTGTAAGTGTTTCATAGATTGTGAACACCTCTCTCTCTTCCCCCTTTTTTGCGGGGGGGGGCTCTTCTTAGATTATGTTAACTTTTTGTTTGAAATTCTAGGGTAACAAGGAAGAACAGGAAAAATTACTGAAGAAAAGTTGTACATTGTATGTTGGAAATCTTTCCTTTTACACAACTGAAGAACAAATCTATGAACTCTTCAGCAAAAGTGGTGACATAAAGAAAATCATTATGGGCCTCGATAAAATGAAGAAAACAGCGTGTGGTTTCTGCTTTGTGGAGTATCCTTCCTGTGTGTCTGATGTAGCTATTGGATGCAGGTGGGATCTAGAGCATGGAGTCATCTGCTTAAAAAAAATGAGTGAGGTTATTCACTAATTAGCATCCCTAAACTCATGTCTCTCCTTCCTCCATCTACTCCTACTTTTTGTCCAGTATAAGTATACTCTTACATTGTGAAAGCTGGTAACGTTTATATTTGTTCTGAAATCCATGCTTTGTTTAGTTAATTTCTTTAAGAAAACAATCTTTCAAGAATATGTGCTCATGGTGTTTTAAAAAATCAAGAATATAGTGAAAATAAAATCCCTGTACCATTATAAGCCCAGAGACAATCAGTTACCAGTCTCTTGGGTGTCTTTCCAGAAGAAATCCTGCGGATGTATGGTAGTGTACTGCATACACTGTATTTTTTTCACCTCTTAGAGGTTGTTCCCCATTAGCACATCTAGGTCTATTTCTTTTTAAAATAACTTTATAGTAGGTATCACAATAGGTGTATATAGCTTGACTTTTATAGGTCAAAACCAAAACTGTATTTGTGGTCATTTATTCTCTTCCTGGAAACTGTAAATATCAGAACTCCCGGATTTACCCTGTTTTTTCCCCTAGTGTCTTTCTTTTTGGGGTCATTTTGTTTTATATTGTGAGAAATCTCTCAGAAGTGATTTAACATGTCTTTTGAAAATTTTGTGCCCTGAATTATGTTTGTTTGTATTTATGCTGTAAATTTTCCATAAAGGTAGAGTTTCCATTCATAATTAGGAAAAAGGCTGCTCATTTTGTGGACCCAGGCAGAGCTGCTCTCTCAAGCTGTTGCTTTACCTTTCAGGTATGTGGGTTTCCCAAATGTTTTCTGGCCAGCTAACATCAAGATGGCGCCCTGGTTCCTCCAGACAGTTTGTTCAGAACCCCATCATTTTATTTGTATTTATCTGAAATTAAATGCCCTCCTGCTAGCAAGTCTCTTCACAAAGACTGTTAATTAAACCCTATTTGCAACTTCACTTCTTATTCAACTATGAATTAAGAGCCTCCTGGGTTTCCTGTCTCCTCCTTTAAACTTCTTCAGACTGTGACTTTGTTTCATCCATCAGCACTCTCCCAGTGGCTTTTATTGAATCACTAGTCTGCTCATGGCCTCTTCTATTTTCTGGGTATATGTTTCTTTTCTCTCATTTTAATGGGGTCTTGAGAAAGAAAGGAGAGAAATGTGCTCACTATTAGCTTGAACTAGAAACCCCACTTTTGGTTTTGGTATCTGATTTCTGGGCTCTGTTAGCTTCTTCCTTCCATTCTCCCTTCACATGCAAGGAACCAGAGTGCCCATGTTTTGCTTTTGCCTCTGATAGCAGTAGTTCACAGAGGACAGGAAGAACAATGAAAACACAAAAGACAAAAAAAATCCACCCTGTATGTCATAATCAGTCTGAGAGCTAGAGTATTTTTGCTTTTGTCTTATAGGTCAAAGATGAACAGTCGTAATGGCAAATACCCAAAAGAGAGGCTGCCATTGGCACTGTTATTTTTGTTTGCCCTTTTAGCATGCATTTCATTCATCAACAAAAAATTATTGAATGCCCACTATGTGCTAGGCATCTTGTAGGTTCTAGACCCTGGATTTTCAGCAAGTGTTTCCCAGTGTAATTAAAGACAAGGGAAAAAATGTCTAGATCAGCACTTCTCAGTCTTTCCTTTTAATGAAATACAACAGCAATACCATATGCCATTAAGGTTGTTCTTGAATACAGAGCCCCAAATTTGGATGCTATTGATTCCCTGGATTAGTGCATTTTGTGGCGTAAACCTGCTCTAAACATATTTTATATTTTACAAATCAAAATATGGGGAGAAGAGGACCAAATAATTATTAACAGAGTTAGGAAATCTTATCATTGTAGCCATGGGTAAGTGTCGTGTTTGACCCTCTAGTGCTTCTGGACCAACCTCCAACAGGCCTGTGCAAACCAAATTACTGTCTTTAAATAAACTCCATTTGGTTGGACTAGTTTTTATACTTTTTCGTAACAACTTAGGTTCATTTAGCTGGTGCTTGCAGTATTTCCAAAAAGGTTTGGAGAAATGTCATGTAGTGTTCCTTAATATTTACACTTAAGGTACTATTCAAGAGCAGATGCGGAAAATGCCATGCGATATATAAGTGGAACTCGTCTGGATGACCGGATCATTCGCACAGACTGGGACGCAGGCTTTAAGGAGGGCAGGCAGTATGGTCGTGGATGGTCTGGGGGCCAGGTATGCAGAAAGAGTCTCTGGGCTTAGCCTTTACGTGGGATTCCAGTCCTAATGACAAGAGTTACAACTTTGTGCCTAAAACCCTGGCCAGGTAGTTCAGTTGCTAAGAGCGTCATCCCAATACACCAAGGTTGCACATTTGATCCCGGGCCAGGGCACATATTTATGCATTCATTGGTTGATTCTTATAAGTGGAACAACAAATGAATGTTTCTTTCTCCCTCTCCCTTCTCTCTGCCTCTATAAAAATCAGTAAATAAAAAAAATTTTTAAATTAAATAACTTTGTGCCTATAACTTTGGCTTGAAGTGAATCTCAAATCACCCATTTTCTTAACCAATGAAATAAATTAATTAATTTAAAATAAATAAATTATTTTCTTAACCAATGAAATGGTATATTCTGTACATTTCCACAAGCAGCTATTACTGGACTTTAGCTAGGGGCTAGATATTTTCCACCTGTGAAAGTGTCTGGAACAAAAGCAAAATGTATTGAAATGAGTTTTGTTTTTATTTTATAATAGATAACTGAATTTAAGTACTTTGGAACGTGTTCTTTTTGAATGCTGGTGAACGATTACGTACTTGGTGCTTGGTAAAAACAAAGCAAAACAAAAACCTTTTAGGTAGTCTCATAATTCTGCACAGCAATTAAGCTTTTTTATTTTTAAATCCTCATCCAAGGACATACTTATTGAATTTAGGGAGAGGGGAAAGGAGGGAGAAAGAAAAACATTGATTGGCAGCCTCCCACACGCTCCCTGACCAGGGACCAAACCCGTGACCTTTCAGTTTATCAGATAACACTCCAACCGAGCCACACTGGCCAGGGCAAGGCAGTTAAGCTTTGAATTAGTTGCTTTAAAAAAGTACGTCCTGCTTGAATGTTCATTCACATTATGACATCTGAAAAGGCTTAGCTATTTGACATATTTGTGGGAGATATTTGTTACACTAATCTTCTCTGTACTGTAAATTGTGTTCTTTTCAATTAAGGTACGAGATGAGTATCGACAGGATTATGATGCTGGGAGAGGCGGCTATGGAAAACTAGCCCAAAACCAGTGAGCAGTAAGAACCCTATCAAGAAAAATTCACTCCTTTGGCCTGCTGAATTTCACGTACATTACCCAAGGTCTGCAAATCTGCTATTCTTACCAAGCTTTGAGAGCCAGAAGCCCACTTCATGGTTTTTCCTCTGAAAATTATTAAAGGACAAAATTCAAAAGAATGTCTTAGAATATTGGCCATGTGTCAGGTTACCATGATTTCCTTATCAGGTCAAAAATTGTGTTCCTTGGCAACAGATTTTATCTATAATGTTGAACACACACACGCGCCCCCCCCCCCCCCACACACACTTCTTTTAGGAAAACTGAAAAAAATTAAAATTTTGTTTGCCACGTTTATGTCTAAGTAGGTCCATGGTCTACACTCGGGCCTGGATTTACTATTTTTTACGTTTCCTTGAGATAAAGTTTAATAAATGAAGTTTTGTGATATTGTATAGCTTTTCTTTTTTTAAAATCCCCACCTGAGGATATGCCTATTGGTTTGAGAGAGAAGTGAAAGGAGGGAGAGAGAGAAGGGAGAGGGGGGAGAGAAACATCAATTGGTTGCTTCTAATATGCCCCCAAACTGGGGGCCAAACATGCATCCTAGGCATATGCCCTGACTGGGAACTGAACCCGTGATCTTTTGGTTTATCCAGGGCAATAATTGTATAAGCTTTGCTCTAAACTAGGAACAAATGTTTGACAACTTAATTTATTTCTATGTTGAGTTCTAATCTCTAAATGCAAACCTAGTGGTCAAGAAAACTCCCTAAACAGTTGGTCCAAAAGTAAGCCATACAGTCCCAGGGGACACCACCTGCTTGTGTATCAGGAAATTAGGTATGGGACTGGAAGAGTATTTATACTAAACACCTTTCTTTCAAAAGATGTGTTTTTCCTGAGGCTAAAAAAAGTAAGGGTTGATTTGTATTACAGAGAACCTTGAATACTCAAAGGAAAGTGGGGGACACTATCAGTAAGAAATGGGTTGAAATACCGGAGGACACAAGTTAAAACACTGCCTTTATATGTTGAAGGTTGCTGTGAGGGTCATCAGATTTATTCTTTTCATTTTCAGAGTGATCTCGGGAATGGAGTAAGTTGTAAAAAAGAGCTTAAAGGTCGAGAGAGTGCTTAATGAAAACAATCAGAAATGCTTCCCTCAGGAACTGTGTTCTGGCTAATTCTCATGTTGAAGTCTGTCTTGTTTTTTCGTTAATTGTGCTTCCTGAGTTTCAGAGCCTTGATGGTGATGGTCTCCACAGAGAGGAGAGTCTAGACTATTTATTTTGCATCTGTAAGGCAAGAGGTGATTTCTAACAGTATATTGAACTGTTGCTCATTTGAAACTGCTAATCTAGTATAATTTTCCCTGACATAAGTGAGCTTTTCATCTAGCAATAAAGTATCCCCAGACTTTCTGTAGTTTATGAAAACCTGTGGCTGAAGTATCTCAGTTGTGAACATCTTTGACACCACAATAAGTATAGGTTTTCTCATTAAACTAAAATTGGTCATTTGAACTTTTTTAAAGATTTTATTTATTTTTAGAGAGAGGGGAAAAGGAGGGAGAAATAGAAACACCAATGTGTGGTTGCCACTCAGGTGCCCCGTACTGTACTGGGGACCTGGCCCACAACCCAGGCATGTGCCCTGACTGGGAATCCAACTGGCAACCCTTTGGTTTGCAACCTGGTGCTCAATTCACTGAGCTACACCAGCCAGGGTTGTTTATTTGAATTTTTAAGAGCTATAACTACTTGTACCATGTGCAGTTATTTAATTTCATGAGGACATACTATTCATTTAAAAAAATTTCTTTTTACACTACAGTTTGAATTTAATGTATCTTATATTCTTTTGTAGTAAAACATAACTCAGATTTCTATAGGCCTTAAAACCACACTGGTTCTAATTGGAATTGTCTTTTTGGAACAAATTTCAATGAAGTTGGGCCAACTTATCCTTGTCTGTGCCTATCTCCCCACCTATAAAGATGGACATTGGAACCCTCTTACTCTGAAATATTTATTAATGTGTTTTGGGGGAATCATGAATAATGTGCAGAATTTGCATGTCCATTTTGACAGCTACCTAATATATTAGTCACTAGCCACATGTATCTAATTAACTAAATTAAAACATTCGGTTCCTCATTCACACTAACCACATTTCAAATGCTCAACAGCCACATGTGGCTACTGGCTGTTACAATGGATACAAATACAGAAGATTTCCATCACTGCAGAAAACTACTGGAAAACACTGTTTAAGGGCAGGCTGCTTGGAACCTGCACTGGTCACAGTTTATAAATAAGCCCTATCGTGACTGGAATGTCACTGGGAAAAATCACCACTCACCAAACAGTACATATTATTCGATACAAGAGAACACACATTTATAAAGGCATTTAGTTTATTTCTTTTTTTCAAAAAAATACTTTTGTTAGAAGGTTTGAGTCATTTTACATGATCACAACCTTTAAACAAACTCATTTTCTGACCAAAAGGTACCCCTTAAGTGAATAGCTTGTCTAGGTCTGCTTTTGTAATGCCCAAATACAATTAGCACTTCTCTGGCAGTATTCCCTAGGACTTCTTAAGTTGTCTACAGGCCAGGAGGCAGACCCCAGCACATAAAGTATGTGCTTTGTAACTGCAGATTAGTTTGATTTCTTTTTATTATTTTCATTTTAGAGAGAGGGGCAGAGAGGGAGAAGGGGAGGGAGAGAAACATTGATATGAGAAACACCAACTGGCTGTCTTCTGTACATGCCCCGACTGTGGATGGAACCTGCAACCCAGGCACGTGCCCTGACCCGGAATCAAACCACAACCTTTTGGTTTACAGGATGATGCTCAACCAACGGCCACACTGGCCAGGGCTTGTTTGGTTTGTTAACATCACTAAGCAAAGCAGGCAGTCAATATATCTAATTCACACCATTAATACATTGTTTCTTGCCTGAAGTGTCTGATCCACCCAGAGCTCCCCATTATCTCTCAACGCAGTGGACAACAGCTGTGCAGAAAAGGGGCAGCTCAACTCAGGCTAGTGCTGGCTGTGTCTCAGTTAGGTCTGCTATTGTCTTGTTCCAATTGTGAATTCAAGATAACCAGTGTTACTCGTATTTAATGATAAATAGAAAATACAATGCAATGCCAAAAAAGGGATTTAGGGACTACTGGGAGCAAGTGCTTCTTTTCCCTTAGGAGGTTCCCTTTAGAGGATGTTGATACTCTACAGTTCTCCAGAGCTCTTAACTAAAAGTTGAATGAAATCTACATTCATTGCTAGAAATTTAACAAAAGGAAAAAAAAAGACACTGGAAAGAAGCAATGACAGACTGGTAAGTTTGCTGATGGAGAGAACTGGGCATCTTATTGAAGGCACATCATAATAGCTTTTAGTTTGTACAAGGCCTGTACTCAACCCCAAAAGCATAAGGTCTGCCCACCTTGTGGACAACAATTCAGTGCCAAGGTAGTGACAGTAGAACAATGCCTATCTCTTTCACCAACAGCCCAGACTGTACTTCAAAAATGTCTTTGTTGCAAAGAAGGAATTACTGCAAACATCAGGGAAAAGGCAATTCTAATGTAGGACTGGGTTAAATAGAGGTTATCACAAGAGGGGGAAAGTGACTGTGTATGAAAACCAAGTTTCATGAATGCAGGGAAACATTTTAACCAGACTTAAAATATTTATAATTTAGGCTAAAGCATGCTGAGCAATGCACCTCAAAGTGTCCTATAAAGCTGGAAGTGAATGAAAAACTGAACTTGGACAGCTCACTTTAGGTTCCCTGTGAACATCCCTGAAAGCCTCAATCTGAGATGATGGCCATTTCTCAACTGGAGGAAATGGCAAGTCAAGCATTGGGCATTGAGATTCTTACCAGAACACACTTCTGTCTCTTCTGTACGCCTAATTCTGTCAGTAAGGAAGTAAGACAATGAAGCTCAAGACATTCTGAATCAATGGCCTAATTACTAGCTAACTTTGTATAGCTGGAAAAAAAAAAAAAAAGGGCAAAAGTATCACATACATACTTGAAAGATCTCATTTTGCATACTTATGTCTGAAAACTGAAAACCTCAAGAAGACATCCTGCCCCATTTAAACTGTCATCTTTCCTCATGCAGAAGCCCCCATCTGTATAGCAGCACAAAGTGCCTCTCATCTGTCTTTTAACCACTTGACGCACAGTGAACACTGACCTGGTTTTACACTGAGGAGCCTGAGTCTGGGAAACTGGGCAAGTGCCGGGACCCTTCGCCACGTACACCTGGCGCTGGTGCCTGGAGCGTCAGGGAGGGGCCCCGCACACAGACGTCCTGGCCTGCGGGCAGTCGGACTCGGCGTCGGCCAGTCAAACCGCACATCCTAGCCTTCTGTTCTCAACACCTGACTGGGCCCAGATCCCGAGTGTCTTCAGCCATTTTCTCGGTATTTTTCTGTACCAGCTTCTGGGTTTCTTACTATATCTGTTGTTTTTCCTGCCCATTTCAGAACAGAAAATTGGGAAGTCTAACGTGCACCTTTTATTTCCTGTTAATACCAGAAAGGCTAAAGATGCAAAATCCATTACATTAGCCCTGATGCAGCCAAGTGTAAGGACAGGGCCACTTCTGCCTTTCTGCAGGATGAGGTTCATAGCAAAAAAGACTCCCGTGGGAGGCTCAGGGTCCGTCAGGCAGAGGCCAAGAGAGGAGCCCTGCATGTTCCTGAGATCACTAAAGAGACAAGAAGGCAAAAAACCCAATGGTGACTGCAAAAGACCTGAAGCCAGTCTTCATTTTTAATGTTTATATTTTAAATAACCTTGAAATAGAAAGGTACTTGGCAAACTTTAATTTCTTAAGGAAGGTAACACAAGGGAAGTGTCAACTTGTAAATTACCCTTGGACTGAGTTCTCATTTGTTTGACCACTTGTTTGATAGATATTAAGTTTTGTAATGGGTCAAAAACAAAAATCCAGAGAATTAAATGTTCCAGCAAAAACCTTTATAAGTTTTAGGCATTTATTATAATTCTCAAATGTGTCTTCATATATAGAACACACCAGTTAGTTTATGGCCACTTCCTCTCACCCTTCAAAAGGAATGCAACTCACAATCTAAGACTCACTTAGGGAAGTCAGTGAAAGGTACTGCTGGTAAAAGGAAGTAAGATAGGACTGGATTTGTCAAAACAACTCCTAGCTACCCTTTATGCCCAGGGAACACCTAATACTTTCAGAATTATGTTGTATCAAAAACATCCCACAGCTTTAGGTTCTGGGATTCAATTTTAAACCTGTATTCAGTTCACATCTAACTAAGTTTCAAAAGCTGCACCAAATCTACTAGGCTTTTTTGTAATACTCTGCACTGCATGCTCTGTCTATATGCATGCGGTATTTGGATAATAAATATTAAATATGGGGTGGGGGAACACGTGGAATCCATAAAGTTAAAACTGAAACCAAACTGAACATTAAAAAATAGTACATGGTAGCAAGAGAAATGAATAAGCGCTAAAAATAAACTTGAGGTAACAATAGTGGCCCAATACCACTGATCTGAAATATCTGTAAAAATTCAAATAAGTGTTTGGAGATTCAAGTAACAAACCATCTGCTGCAACTTGGTCAGACTTCCCAGCCTTGCTGAGTTTTAGTCCATGAGCCGGCACTCACACAGCTCCTTGTAAATCCTCTTCCGTACTCGGGGCATATCTTCTTGGGAAAACTGGAAAGGCTGCTCTAAGGCGAGGCACTTGCAGTACTGTAAAGGTCCCAGAAACACTTAAATGGCATGTGGAGTTATGTACCAGCCCAATGTATAACAAAATTTTCAATAGCCTTTTTACCACTAAAGGAACCTAATGTATGAGAAAGCATAGCCCTTGAATGTGACCATTTTTAAAATGTGAATAGTTTTTGCTCTGTGGCTAAAAGACCATTTGCCAAGGTTAAAAATATATAGCTGATTCTGCAAATGCCAAAGGTCTATGATATGGACAAATTCAGATCAGCTTCCAGAGTGGCTTACTAATAACCTCTGATAAGACATGGATATCAATTATTCATTCTTGGCCTTCAAAGGTGATCTTCCAATGATAACATCTGAAAATAGAGACACTACTTCTCAACAAGAAAGGAAGGAAGGAAGGAAAACTAACCTGTCAACTATAACTAGTATCATGTACACATCACAGGGACTTCTATCTTGCCTCTCTAAACCCCCAAAATTTAATTCACATATTGTAATTCTTAAGAAAAAAAAAGTATTTAATTACCTGGAGCACAAAGACTCCACAGTCACTGTCATTTTTCTGTTGTGGAATACACTGAGGGGGAAAAACAAAATGATCATTAAAATAAGACCAAGTCTACTCTTCAGATAAGAAATATTATTTTTATAGAGAAACGAGACTTCCGGCCAAGATGGAGGCATAAGTAGACACACTGTGCCTCCTCGCACAACCAAAAGAGGAAAAACATCAATTTAAAAAACAAAAACAGCCAGATCTGACAGAAAACTGAACTGAGTGGAAGTCCGACAACCAAGGAGTTAAAGAAAACACGTTCATCCAGACTGGTAAGTGGGGCGGAGCCAGGTGGAGAGTGCTCAGCGAGACGTGGTTTGTGGAGCGGTACCGGCAACACTCCAGCTGCCTGGAGAGGCCTGTGGCGGGCAAGCCTAGCCAAAACGTGGCAGGTGCACTCGGCGAAACCGGGGTTGAGACTGGTGGACCTGGCGGTTCCTCATTCTCACGCAGATAAACCGGGAGAAAAAGCTGGGGAGCGGAAAAGACCACGCAGCCCACCAACGCAGGGAAATAAAGCCTCAAACCACCGATTGAAAACACCTGTGGGGGCTGAGACGGCAGTGGGAGGAACTCCCAGCCTCACGGGAGAATTCATTGGAGAGACCCACAGGGGCTTGGAACTGTGCAGGCCCGCCCAATCACCCCAGAGCCAGCAAAGAAGGGCCCAACTTGCTTGTGGGTAGCTGGGGAAGGGCGGAGAACAGAGCAAGCGCCATTGTTCTCTCAGGACCCGCCACCGCAGACAGCGTCACAACACAACAATGTGGGTTGCCCCACCCTGGTGAACACCTAAGGGTCCGCCCCTTTAAGTAACAGGCACACCGAGGGAAAAAAAAATGGCCCAAATGAAAGAACACATCAAAGCTCCATAAAAAATACAACTAAGTGACGAAGAGATAGCCAAGCTATCAGATGCACAATTCAAAACACTGGTACTCAGGATGCTCACAGGATTCGAAGAAAGATTGTCGCAATTACTTGAACAAATGAAGGATAATATAAAGGAAATGAGGGGAAATCTGCAGGGAACCAATAGGGATGAGAAGGAAACTGGAACTCAAATCAATGGAGTGGACCAGCAGAAAGAAAAAAACATCCAACCAGAAAAGAATGAAGAAACAAGAATTTAAAAAACTGAGGAGAGGCTTAGGAACCTCCAGGATATCTTTAAACATCCCAACATTCGAGTCATAGGGGTACCAGAAGGAGAAGAGGAAGACCAAGGGATTGAAAATTTATCTGAATAATGAAGGAGAACTTCCCCAAGCTGGTGAAGGAAACAGATTTGCAGGAAGTCCAGGAAGCTCAGAGAGTCCCAAAGAAGTTGGACCCAAAGAGGAACACACCAAGACACATCATAATTACATTACCCAAGATTAAAAAGAAGGAGAGAATCTTAGAAGCAGCAAGACAAAAGGAGACAGTTACCTACAAAGGAATTCCCATAAGACTGTCAGCTGATTTCTCAAAAGAGACCTTTCAGGCAAGAAGGGGCTGGAGAGAAGTATTCCAAGTCATGAAAGGCAAGGACCTACATCCAAGAATACTCTGTCCAGCAAAGCTATCATTTAGAATGGAAGGGCAGATAAAGTGCTTCTCAGATAAGGTCAAGTTCAAGGAGTTCATCATCACCCAGCCTTTATTATATGAAATGTTAAAGGGATTTATATAAGGCATGGAGGGATATCAACAGGGGAATGGTAGCAGGGGGTGAGGGGAAAAAGGTGCAGAGAATAACTAGCATAAATGGTAGGAAGAAGACAGACAGGGGGAGGTTAAGAATAGTATAGGAAATGTAGAAGACAAAGAACTTATGTGTATGACCTATGGAAAAAAACTAAAGGGCGGGGAATGGGGGGGTGGGTGTGGAGGGAAAAAAGGGGGGAAATGAGACAACTGTAATAGCATAATCAATAAAATATATTAAAAAAAAGAACTAAAGAGCAGGGAATGGGGGCGTGGGGGTGGAGGGGAAGAAAGGGGTGAATGAGACAAGTGTAATAGCATAATCAATAAAACGTATTATATTTTAAAAAAAAAAAAAAGAAAGAAAAACGAGCAAGAGACAGGAAGTCTGTCTCTATCCAGGACAGCTGGTGTGCACCTCTGGTATTTAAAATGTCTGATTTAATGGAGGCATTTGGCCACATGAAAAGAGCTATCAACCAACCACAATTTAAAGAACAACATTTTGCTAAATATTAAAAATGGGAAATCAAATAAAACCCTACTTAAAGATTTCTATTTGAATAATTAGCTTTGCTATGAATTCACTAACAATGAACTTGTGGATCAGAGAACATGTAGCTGGACTCTGAATACTTAAACAGTCACAGTCCTGCTTAGCAGTCTTCACTTTTCATCTCATATTATACAACTGTGTCCTACTCTTTGAAAGAAACTGTAAAGGTAAATGGTATGTTTTCAAAAGAACTGTTACCATATCCTTCCCAAAGTGGGAATATGAAAGATCCTGTCTAAGTTTAGGAGAATACTTAGATATTCTAGCTGGGTAAATTCAGAAAATTTACAGGTTCAATTCTAATTTGAACTAATATACTAAGTTATTTAAAACAAAACTTAAGCTTAAGTTTATTTTTTAAAATATTTTATTTATTTTCAAAGAGAGGAAAGGGAGGGAGAAAGAGGGAGAGAAACATCCATTGGTTGTTTCTTTTTTGTCCCAAATGGGGACCTGGCCGGCAACTCAGGCATGTGCCCTGACAGGGAATCGAAATGGTGACCTTTCGGTTTGTAGGCTGGGTGCTCAATCCACTGAGCAACACCAGCCAGGGCATTTAACACATTTCATACCACGTAAAAATCTCTAAGACATACGCCAGGGACCGCACGATATTGGGCAAACTGCACGTTAATTAAATCATTTCATGATGTGGTCCTTAACAGATGGCACACAAAACACGAGAAAACTTGTGAGTGGTACAGAAAGTGTTAAGTTTAAGTTTAAAACTTAGCACTTGGGACTTCTGGCCAAGTGGGTGGTGTACGGAGATACACTTTGCCTCCTTGCACAACCAAAAGAAGGTCAACAACAAATTTAAAAACAAAAACCAACCAGAACTGCCAGAAAATCTAACTATAGAAATCTGACAACCAAGGAGTTAAAGAAGAAACATTCATTCAGACTGGTAGGAGGGGTGGAGAAGACGCACAGCAAGGTAGTGGCTGGCTGTCCTACATTCATGTGCAGATAAACCAGGAGGAACAACTGGGGAGCCAGACAGACCATGCAACCCAGGTTTCCAGCATGGAGAAATAAAGCCTCAAAATCTCCGGCTATAAAAACCTACGGGGGTTGTGGCAGTAAAAGAAACTCTCAGACTCACAGAATTCATTGGAGACACCCACCTGGGAATCAGCACCAGAAGGGCCCAATTTGCTTTTGGGTAGGGGGGAGAAGTGACTGAAAGCTGGCTGAACACTGAGCAAGGAGCACTGTTCCCTCTCTGACCCCTCCCCCACATACAGCACCACAACACAACATGTGTTGCCCTGCCCTGGCGAATACCTAAGGCTCTGCCCTTTACATCATAACAGGTGTGTGGAGACAAAGAAATATGGCCCAAATGAAAGAACAGATCAAAGCTCCAAAAATAGAACTAAGCAATGAAGAGACAGCCAACCTATCAGATGCAGAGTTCAAAACACTGGTAATTAGGATGCTCACAGAAGTGGTTGAGTATGATTGAAAAACAGAGGAAGAAGTGAAGGCTATGCAAAGTGCAATAAGAGAAATGTACAGGGAACCAATAGTGAAGGTAAGGAAACTGGGACTCAAGTCAATGGTTTGGAGAAGGAAGAAATAAACATTCAACCAAAACAGAATAAAGAAACAAGAATTAGAAAAAATGAGGAGAGGCCTAGGAACCTCTGGGACAACTTTGAACATTCAAACATCCAAATCATAGGGGTGCCAGAAAGAGAAGAGGAAGAACAAGAAATTGAAAACTTATTTGAAGAAATAATGAAGGAAAACTTTCCCAATCTGATGAAGGAAATAGGCATACAAGCCCAGGAAGTTCAGAGAGTCCCAAACAAGTTAGACCCAAGGAGGAACACACCAAGGCACATCATAATTAAGTTACCCAAGATTAAGGATAAGGAGAGAATCTTAAAAGCAAGAGGAAAGGAGAGCTACCCACAAAGGAGTTCCCATGACTATCAGCTGATTTCTCAAAAGAAACCTTGCAGACAAGAGGGGGCTGGAAAGGAGTATTCAAAGTCATGAAAGGCAAGTACCTCCATCCAAGATTACTCTACCCAGCAAAGCTATCATTTAGAATGCAAGGACAGATAAAGTGCTACCTAGATAAAATTAAAGGAGTTCATCATCACCAAGCCCTTATATCGGGGTGTCAAACTCATTTTCACCAGGGGCCACATCAGCCTCATGGTTGCCTTCAAAGAGCCAAATGTAATTGTAGGACTGTATAAATGTAACTCCTCCTTAACAGTTGAGCGAGAGCTCAGCGCTGCTGCCTGGCAGAAACAAGGTGCCAGGCTGGAATCAGTCCACAGGCCTTGTGTTTACCACCTGTGCCTTATATGAAATGTTAAATGGACTTATCTAAGAAAAAGATGATAAAAAATATGAACAGTAAAATGATGACAAACTCACAACTAACAACTGAACCAAAAACAAAAACAAACTAAGCCAACAACTAGAACAGGAACAGAATCACAGAAATAGAGATCACATGGAAAGTTATCAAAGGGTAGGGAGAGGGGAAGAATGGGGGAATAAGAAGCATAAATAGTAGGCAGAAAATAGGCAAGGGGAGGTTAAGAATAGTATAGGAAATGGAGAAGCCAAGGAACTTATATGTATGACCCATGGACATGAACTAAGGGGGAATGTTGATGGGAGAGGGTGCAGGGGGGAATAAAGGGTAGAAAAATATGGGACAACTGTAACAGCATAATCAATAAAATATAGTTAAAAAAATAAATATATAAAACAGCACTTGGTTTAGTTCAAGGATTAATAAATACATCTTGTCCCTTTAGTTTTGGGTTAAAGGTTTGTTTCAAGACTCTGCCTTTTTAACTTTGTGTCAACGATCCAGGCAGGGGACAGTAGTAGGGGTGTGGGGGGGTGGGGAATTGGGACAACTGTAATAGAACAATAAAAAAAAATTTTTTTAAATGATCGAGACAGACCTGAATTCAAGGACCTCACTACCAATAGTTTTGATGGCCTCTAGGGAAGGTCACACCTAGGCTTCAGTTTTGTTTGTTTTTTTAATCTATAGAATAAAGAAAATGCTTATCCTGAAATAACCAGTTACCTCACGGGCTGTAAGGATCAAATGAGATCACACAAGCCAAAACGCTTTGAAAACAAGAAAGTGGTGACCATAAAATGTAAGACACTAGTATTTTTAACAGTTAAGCGAGAGCTCGGCACTGCTGCTGGGTAGAAACAAGGTGCCAGGCTGGATAAAACAAGGTGGTTTGTTTTGAGAGGTTACACCCGGGCACTGTGACCCACACAGAGCTTTTAGATGTCTACGGGCCAAACATAGTGCTGCTTCCAGATTGTGCTCAGGCTGAAGTACTCAGTTCACAGTGTTCCCCAAATGCCTGTAAAGTAGCCCAGTGCACTTACTCCCTTTCCAAATAGTCATCGAGGCAAGAGGCAGGTGCCACCAAAAACAAAAAAAACAAAAAAACCAAAAAAAACATATATATATATTTACACATATATAATTTTTTTCACCAGCCCTCCCCCCCGCTCAATGGACCAACTATATCATCAGCAGCTGCCCCAGGGATACAATGACTAAACTTATCTGTTCCCAGCAAGCACTGGGAAACAGCAACCAGATGAATAGTAAGGTTTTGAGCTGCTTCCCTGCAGATTCCAGATTCTTCACTGGTATGTTCATCACCAATCTAAAAATGCTTTTAAAGACACCCAACCCTCTGATAATCCCATCCCCTTGAAAAGCCTGGGTTTTCATTTTTATCACATACTTACCTTTGTAACAGCAGTCTGCCAACCCTGAAGAAATTCAGGTCTATTTTTTTCTCTGGCTTCAGTCAGCAAATACTTTTTTATATTCTGGTTGAAAAGAAACCACAACACAGATGCTATGTTCCATCATTTGGTGAAAAATGGAACCTGCCCACAGCAGACAGAAGCAAAAGAGGAGGCTATGGCCCCACCACTGGGCAGAGTATGCATGAACAAGTTTAAAGCTGGAACTTTAATTCAGACCTTTTCCTTTGTAACGTTAAGATGTATGTATGTTGTAATAAGAACCTTTTATGAGATTGGTCGGCCTTTTTCAGCACTAAGTCAACCTACTGAACTTGAAACTTAAAAATTACTGCCGACACTCAACAGAGGGAAGGAACTCATGGCAGAAATCATTAATAACTGAAACTAAATGAAACATATTCCTGTTTCCATACTTTTGAGAACTACAGGTAAAGGTATCATTCAATGTGTTGAGGTATAATCAAACCCATTCTAAATACTAAATCGTGTCAGATCCATGGCTGAAATTTCCACCTAGATGAAGCCTACTGGAGTTTCAAATTTTCCCTTATACCCTCAACCTCATCACGCATATCTTTCTCTGCATACCTCTTCTAAGAGTGAAATCAGAAGTTATAAGAGTTAAAGTAATCCTTCCTGAAGGAAGAGTAGAAGTATGTTTGTATGAGTAGAAGGAAGTATGTTTGTGTGTGTATATATACATACATACACATACATATATGCACATATGTATCTTATTTCCATAAATGTTATACTATAACATTCCTGCAACTTGCTTTTTTAAACTTAGTATGTCTTTGAGATCTTACCATTTTAGGATGTAGACATCTATATTTTTATTAACTGCTATGGTCAGTTTAACAGTGTGATTATACTACAGTGTACATATTTAGCTAATCTGTTGGTAGAGCTAATTTTAGACTGTTTTGATTTTTCACTATAATCAATAATGTTGCAATGAAAATCCTGGTGCGTGCCCCATCCTTATGTGCAAATGCATTTTTACGGACTAGACACCAAGAAATGGAATAGGTAAGCAATAATTGACAAGGCACTTAGAAATGATTAGAACTGCAATTGTTCAAGTACACATTCCACCAGAAAATACGAGAATGTCTGTTTCCTTTTACCCATATAATCAACTGAACATATTAAACTTTTCCTAATATAATAGGCAAAATAAATGGAACCATATTTGCATTTGCTGTATTTCTGGTGAGGCTGAGCATCTCTCCACGTGTTTAATGGCTGAATGCATTTTTCCTAAAAATTACTCATTTTACTAGATCCTTCTTTTTCTTATTCATGTGTAGGAACTGTTTATATATTCTGGATAGTGTCTATTATATAGGTCACAAAGATTTTTTTCAAGTCTATCCCTTGTCTTTTAACTTTATGACATACAGAAGTTTTAAATTACGATATGTTAAAATTTATCAATCTGTTCCTTTATGTCTTTTGCTTTTCTTTTAGTTCTGTGTAAGAATGCCTTCCCTACTCTAAGAATGTAACATCTTCTATATTGTATTCTAACTTTTATAGGTTTGTGTTTTACATTGAGGTCATTATTCTGTCTGGAATTTGTCCTTATAAATAGTATGAAGTAAGGATCTGTATTTTACTTTTCAAACAGACAGCTAACTTCCCCAATGACACATACTGAAGAGCCTGTCCTTTCCTAACTTTATCACATACTAAGTTTCCACATATTCATGAGTTGTTTCTAGATTGTCTACGCAGTACCACCAATCTATTTGTCTATTCCTAAATATAAACATAGTTTTTAATCATCAAAACTTTATGATATTGTCTGACATCTAGTAGACCAAGTATTCCATCCTTCACTGTTCTACTTCTAAACTATTTTAGTTGTTCATGCACATGAATTTTATGATGAGCTGACCAGGTTCATTCAAAATCCTGATGGAAAACTAATTAGGACAGAAATTGGTAGATATTTGTTTGGGAAGAATTGATCACTTTCCAATATTGAGTGTGTCTATCTTCCCGTCTATTCAGATTCCTTCAAATATTTTAGTTTTCATCTTTAAAAACTTCCACATTTTTTGCTAGGGTATATTTCTGGATAATTTGTTCCTTTCTTACTTTTGAAAATGGAATCTTTCTGTGTTCAGTTACATTTTCTAACTGGTTCTTGCCGGTGCAGAAAAATTAAGAAACCTACTGAATTTTCTTGCTTTGTATCCCATCACCTCGTTGAAATCTCATATTTGCCAGCTGATTCTCTTGGTTATAATTCATTCTACAGAAGTATCTTGAAGATACAAGCAAATTTCAGCTCTAAGATAAACCAAGGAAAATTATTTCTATCCACATTCAAAATAATGTGTTAATGGAAAGGCACAATGAAATCTGATAAAATCCAAATAAGGAATGTATCTCAGAGAGGGATCCAGATTACAGACAGACACTTGTTCCCACCTGGATATTCCTCTAGTAGTCCTTTTCTCTGCAAACATTTCAGTAGGCGTTTATGTCAGAAATTGATCCCCTTGGTAATGACTTATGCTACTGTATCTAGAGCCAAGATAATATTTGGTCAATCACAAGATATATAAAACAATAGGTAGCATATTAACTTACCTCTACACAAAACTTAAAATGAATGCCTTGGGAATCATAAAATGAAATAATTCGGTTAGAGAGTGTCACAGTAATGAGAGACCAGTGGACTTCCAGGTGAATAGGAATCAACAGAAGACTCTTTTTAAACAGATCCACCTAATCAAGACAAGAAAGAGAAATGCAGCCATCACCACAGGCTAACCAAATCAACAACAATGAACAGTAGCTTCATTTCTTGACCTTTGACCTGTCTAAGTCATAAAACTAAGAAGTGGTGAAGCCAGAATTCGAAGCCAGGTCTTAGTCTGAAGTCCACGTAACTACTAAGCTATAACACACAATAAGTAAACTGATGACACAGAGCCCTCGCTGGTGTGGCTCAGTGGATTGATCCTGCAGATCTAAGGGTTGCTGGTTTGGTTCCTGGTCAGGGCACATGCCTGGGTGGCAGGCTAGTTCGCCAGTTGGGGGCATGTGAGAGGCAACCAACTGATGTTTCTTCCCTCCTTTCCCCTCTTTCTAAAAATAAAAAAATAATTAAAAAAAAAAAAAAAAAGGCCAGTTCTCCCTGGGAGACAGCAGTATATTTTGCTTTGCCAATGAAGGTCACACAACTGAAGCATAAACAGGGAGGATTCTCAAAGTCCCTTTAACCCTTTAGCTTGTCACAACTCTACAAGTAATGTTACCACAGAATCCAGAAAAACATAAGAGCACACCTTAACAAACATCACTGAGAAAACTGTTCTGTCCTCATGTGCTTCCCAGTATTACCTACAGAGCTGACTGAACCATATGCTTCTGAGCAACTGCAGTTCCGATGAAATGAAGAGAAATAACATTACACCAAGTGCAATGCAGAAATTAGTTTCAGCTGTATTCTAGAGTTTCCGATGGAAACAAACCCTGCCAACACCTTTGTCTGTCAACTAACATTCTCAGCTGTAGAAGTAACCAGAATTTTATCTTACAATGCATGCTCAATCCTATACTCTTCCACTGAACAAGCTTAAATAAAAGGCTATACATAAACTTAGCTCTTAAAAAAAAAAAAAGAAAGAAAAGAAAACCAATGACATAGAAAGCACCTCTTTCCATTTAAATTGCTAAACCTATGCTTATCAACTGTTAAATATGATTTGGCCCCTTATCTCATACTTATCTAATTTTCTTGTGTACATATTTGACTGCAACTCAATTCTTATTAGAAAAGAATCATGGTATTAGAATACAGGGCTATAAGGCTTCTGTCTTTCTACAGACTCAATATAGTAGTTAAGATTGTAGGTTCTGAAGTGTCTGCTTAAGTTCAAATTGCAGCTCTTGCATTTATCGGCCAGATGACTTTAGTAATTTTCACAGCTGTGTTTCAATTTCCACCATATGAAATACAGATAACAATACTACCTACCTTATGAAGTTTTTGAGAATGATAACCCAATAAATCTTAGCTATTATCATTGTTAATACCTTGGGTCACGCAGATGTCAAAACTGAGAAAAGCATCTCTGATACTTTACATACCCTTTACATCCTAATTCATCTTTTATATCTTGATATAATATCCTTTGCAATCTAGAAATATTTGCTATTCCACTGAAAATTCTAGTTGTGGATGATAAAGTAGTAGGTGTCTAATAAACTACAAATTTGTAAAAGAGTTAATAAATTTCTTTTCTTCAGGTACTTTAATTTTTTTTTAAGGTTTTATTTATTTTTAAAGAGAGGAAGAGAAACATCCTCTCTTTAACATCCTCATGTGTGAAAAATACATCAATTGGTTGACTCTTGCATGCCCCTACCTGGGGACCTGGCCCGCAACCCAGGCATGTGTCCTGACTGGGACTCAAACCAGCAACCTTCCGGTTCCAGGCTGGTGCTCAATCCACTGAGCCACACAAGTCAGGGCTTTTCCAGGTACGTTTAAAGATTATTTTAGAGATTCCTTGGGTTAAGAGATTACAAGTCTAATGTAAAATAGCTGAAATGTTCTCAAGGCTTTCATGCTTTCTAATATTCAGATAAGGTCCTTCCTGCTCTAGAACACATAATGTTCTGCTGGTCTATATGACCTTGGAGCAAAGCACTTTAGCACTTTTGTTTTTCAGTTTCTGTACTCAAAAACCTGGGAGATAGATAGAAAGAAATGTGAGAAAGGATTGACAATTGGTTCTTTTCAGCTCAAAAATTCTGAGTATCTAAAACAAGAAATCATATTTAAAATACAGTATTAAATAACAAATTTATATTCTTCTCAAAAAGAAACATTTTGGAAGGAGCATACAGCCATGCTGTGAGCTATCTGTGGAGAGGGGTAACCTCTAGAAGCTGAGGACCTCAGTCATGCCATGACAAGCAACTGAATTCTGCCTCCAACCTGAAAGAGCTTGAATTCAATCTGGCTGAATCCCTGAGTACAGCCTACTGAGACCCTGAGCAGATGACCCAGTTAAGCCACACCTCAATTCATGATCATGTAAAGTGTGAGATAATCAATAATGGAAACATCTCAGCATATGAATCTGGGAAACAGGTGAATGAGAGTGGCTCTGCAGTGTTCTCTAGGTGACCTTTTAAAGGTCAGTTGATTGCAGATTGGAGATGTATTCCTAGCCAGGAGGTCTGGAGAGTGATATGGCATGTTCTCTGAGGTTCCCAAAGCATCCCCAAATACTCTGAGTTGAGTAACCACAACAAACAGAAAATGAAGGGCCAGAAATTAAGACCCTCCAGAAATTTTCTGGACCACCCTGAACCATCCAAACATTGAATCATACAACTTGAGAAGCTCTAAAAACTGGACCACCAAGGTTCCTGACGTCCTTAACACTGTGGCTGGTTGAGAACCTAACTAGAATCTCTTTATAAGCCTTCAATGATTAAAAAGATTTAATAAGATTTGCCCTGGCTGGTGTGGCTCAGTGGATTGAGCGCTGCCAGCCTGTAAAATGAAAGGTCACTGGTTCAATTTCCAGTCAGGGCACAGGCCTGGGTTGCAGGCCAAGTCCCCAGTTGGGGGCGTGTGAGAGACAACCACACATTGATGTTTCACTCTCTCTCTCTCCCCCCCCCTTCCCTTCCCCTTTCTCTAAAAATAAATAAATAATTTTTTTTAAAAAAAGTAAGATTTACGATGCCCTGGCTGGTGTAGCTCAGTGGATTGAGCATGGGCTGCAAACCAAAGGGTCACCAGTTCAATTCCCAGTCAGGGCACACGCCTGGGTTGCAGGCCAGGTCCCTGGTGGGGGCCACGTGAGAGGGAACCACACACTGATGTTTCTCTCCCTCTCTTTCTCCCTCCCTTCCCTTCTGTCTAAAAATAAATAAAATCTTATAAAAAAAAAAGAAGAAGAAGAAGAGATTCAATTGGTTATGTTTTTAAAAAAAAAAAAGTTTACGGAAAACAGTATGGAGATTCCTCAAAATATTGAGAGAACTATCATATGATCCGGCTATTCCACTTCTGGGTATGTACCCCCATGTTAATTGCAACATTATTTACAATAGCCAAGATATGGAAACAATCTAAGTTTCTATCAATGGATGAACTGATAAAGAAGGTGTGGTGTGTGTATAGAATGGAATATTATTCAGCCATAGGAAAGAATAAAACCTTGCCTCTTGCAACATGAATGGCACTAGAGGGTATTATGCTAAGTGAAGTAAGTCAGATGGAAAAAGAAAATACCATATGATTTCATTTGTATGTGGAAACTGAAAAGAAAACCCCTAACAAACAAATAAAACCAATCTCATAGATACAGAGAACAGACTGGTGATCACCAGATGGGAAAAGGGTTGATGAGTGGGCAATATGAGTGAAGATGTCAATTACGTGGTGATGGGTCATAACTAGACTTTGGGTGGTGATCACTTTGTAGTATATACAAACCTCAAATTATATTGCACACCTGAAACTTATACAATGTTATATACCCATTTTACTGCAATAAAAAAATGAAAAAGAAACTTTTTTTAAATTATAAAAACAATTTTTAAAATAAAAATTAGAAAATACAGATAAAAAGATACACTTCAGTGTATATCTTTCCAGATCTTTTTCTTTTTTAAAAATTATTCATTTATTCATTTTAGAGAGAGGAAAGGAGGGAGAAAGTGGGGGAGAGAAATATCAATATGAGAGAGAAAAACATCAATTGGTTACCTCTCATACACGCCTGACTGAGACCAAACCTGCAACCCAGGCATGTGCCCTGGCCAAGAAATGAACCAGTGACCTTTCACTTTGCCTCACAACACCAACCAACTAAGCCACAATGGTCAGGGCTTCTTCTTTTTAATATATTAATTTTCACACACAAAAAGACACAGACATAACTTTATATATATGAGGTCTATCTGGAAAAAGTCCAACCATTGTTAATATAATGAGAATGGTTTGTGCAACATCGATGTAACCTGGCAGCCAAGGAGAGGGGACTGGAATGAATATGCATGAACAATGATGACTTCACTGTACTAGTCCATGGGGGCAGTAATGCCACTGGGTGAGCATGTGTACTGTGTGGCCATCGCATTCAAAATGACTGAGAGAGTAGAGCAATGAATCTGCATCAAATTTTGCATTAAGCTTGAATATTCCTCCACAGAAACTATTTGGATGACTCAGATGGCTGTAGCTATGGGTGACTAGGGATTGGCAGCTTCATCACAAAAACGTGTCCGCTCACACATCACGTCTCAAGCAGAGTTTTTTGGTGAAACATCCAAATTACCCAGGTGACTCAGCCTCCGTACTGCCCAGATTTGGTGCCCTGCAACTTCTGGCTTTTCCCAAAACTAAAATCACCTCTGAAAGAGACGAAATTTCAGACTCTTGATAAGATTCAGGAAAATACAATGGGGCAGCTGATGGCAACTGGGAGAACTGTGTGAGGTCCCAAGGTGCCTACTTTGAAGTGGACTGAGGCATCATTGTCCTATGTACAATATTTCTTGTACTTTCTTCAATAAATGTCTCTATTTTTCATATTACAGGGCTGGATATTTTCTGGACAGACCTCATATAATTAAGAAGTGATGTGAGAACTATGTATGTTCTGTCTAAAAGACACTCACTTCAGAACTAAAGCCCTGGCTGGTATAGCGCAATGGATTGAGCGCGGACTGTGAACCAAAGGGTCACCGGTTCGATTCCCAGTCAGGTCACATACCTGGGTTGCGGGCCAGGTCCCCAGTAGGGGGTGTGTGAGAGGCAACCGCACATTAATGTTTCTCTCCCTCTCTTTCCCTCTCCCTTCCCTGCTCTCTAAAAATAAATAAATAAAATATTAAAAAAAAAAAGAACTAAAGACATACACTCTGAAGGGATGAGAAAAAGTATTTCATGGAAGTGAAAATAAAATGAAAGTTGGGATAGCAAATCTAGTATCAGACAAATGAAACTTTGAAACAAAGACTATAAGAGAAAGAAGAGCATTATATACTGATAAAGAGATCACCAACAAGAAGTTACGGCACTTGTAAACATCAACACACCCAACATACTCAACAAAGGAATACCTTAATATGTAAAGCAAATATTAGCTGACATAAAAGGAAATACTGGGGGCCTGGCTGGTATAGCTCAGTGGATTGAGCGAGGGCTAGGAACCAGAGGGTCCCGGTTCGATTCCCAGTCAGGGCACGTGCCTGGGTTGCGGGCCAGGTCCCGAGTGAGGGCCATGTGAGAGGCAACCATACATTGCTCTTTCTCCCTATCTTCTCCTTTCTCTAAAAATAAATCTTTAAAAAAAAAAAAAAAAAAGGAAAGACTGATAGTAGTACAATACTACTCGTAGTAGGGGACTTACAACAATGTAAATACCCCACTTACAACAATGGATAGAAATAACATAGAAACACTGGCTTTACATGACACATTATACAACATGGAATTAATAAATATATAGAATATTCTATCCCAAAACAACAGAATATACATTCTTTTCAAGTGCACATGGAGGAGGACTCCCTAGGATAGATCACCTTATACCACAGAAATTTCAATAAATTTAAGAAGACTGAAATCATATCAAGTATCGTTTTCAAACATAATGCTACAGATCTAGAAAACAATTATACAATGAAAACTGGAGAAAAAAAAAGAAACACTAATATTGGAGGCTAAAAAAACATGCTGTTAAACAACCAATGGGCAAAAGAAGAAATTAAAGAGGAGATAAAATATATATCTTGCTCTGGCTGGTGTGGCTCAGTGGATTGAGTGCCAGTCTGCAAACCAAAGGGTCATTGGTTTGATGCGCAGTCAGGGCACAGGACTGGTCCCCAGTAGGGGGTGCATGAGAGGCAACTACACATTGATGTTTCCCTCTTTCTCCCTCCCTTCCTCTCTAAAAATAACAATAAAATCTTAAAAAAAAAAAAAAGAGTCTTGTTTAAGAAAATTTTCTTGAGACAAATGAAAATGGAAACACTTTCCAAAATCTATGGAACATAGCAAAGACAGTTCAAAGAGTAAAGTTTATAGTGATACAAGGCCTACCTCAAGAAAAAAGAAAAATCTCAGACATTTTAACCTTACACTAAAGGAACTAGAAAAAGAGCAAACAAAGCCCAAAGTAAGTGGGATAATTGAAATAAAGATCAGGATGGAAATAAATAAAATAGAAACTTCAACAACAATAGAAAAGATGAATGAAATAAGTACTGGTACCTTATTTTGCCATGTATAATGTGCATTTTTTTGCCCAAATTCTTCAGGGAAAAATAAGGATGTGCATTATACGAGGATAGTACTAATTCTGTATCTATATAAATGTTTTTCTTTTATTTATGCTTACATGTTAAAAGTGAAACTCTAGAAAGCAATAATGACATCCATATGGAAAATAATATCCTGGAATACGATAATCAGTTTTGTTTCTAAATATAAAGAAAAAAATTGAATTAAAAATTAAAATGAAAGATTTTTTTCCTGAAAGTTTGGGCCAAAAACATGGGTGCACATTATACACAGAAGCACATTATACACAGCAAAATACAGTACTTTACAAAAGAAATAAAATTGACAGAGTTTGGCCAGTCTCATCAAGAGAAAGAGAAGGGCCCAAATAAATAAATCAGAAATGAAAGAATAGTGACAACACCACAGAAATACATGGGATTATACTATGAACAATCTACACCAACAAACTGTACAATCTGAGAGAAATGAATAAATTCCTGACAACATACAATCTTCCAAGACCAATGATTAGTAATGAAATTGAATCAGTATTCAAAAAACTTCCAAACAAACAAAAGTCCAGGCCCAGATGGCTTCACAGTTTAATTTTATCAAACATTCAAAGCAGAATTAATACCTATCCTTCTTAAACTATTCCAAAAAAATTGAAGAGGTGGGAAATCTTCCAAACATTACCCTGATACCAAAACCAAAGGCAATATCAAAAAGGAAAATTATAAGCCAATATCCCTGATGAACACAGATGCAAAAATTCTCAACAGCCCTGGCTGGTGTGGCTCAGTGGATTGAGCATCAGCCTACAAACCAAAAGGTCACTGGTTCAACTGGCAGTCAGGGCATGTGCCTGGGTTGCAGGCCAGTTGGAGGAATGCAAGAGGTGACCACACATTAATGTTTCTCTCACATACTGATGTTCCTTTCCTTCTCTTTTCTCCCTCCCTCCCTTCTCTCTAAAAATAAACAAAATCTTTAAAAAAAAAATCTCAAAATATTAGCAAACTGAATTCAACAATACATTAAGACAGTGATTTTCAACTGGTGTTGAAACACACTGTTGTGTTGTGAGAATTTTTAAAACATGCAATACCTGACTATTTAGTCAGAAGCACTGACCTTTTTTCTTAGACTGTCAAATAAAAAAAATAACAACAGCCAACACAATAGCCATCTGTTGTGAATAAGTCAAAATTATATCCATTTTTTTGTCAGATGGGCAAAAAATATATTTTTTGATGTGACACAGAATTTTAGTAATTAGTTTATGTGTGCCGTGAGATAAAAGGTCAAAAACTGTTGCATTAAAAGAATCATACACCACAACCAAGATGGATTTACTCCAGGAATGCAAGGGTGGTTCAATATCTGCAAGCCTATCGATGTTACACTCAACATAAACAAAATGAAGGATAAAAATTATATGATCATCTCAACAGATGCAGAAATAGCATTTAACAAAATTCAACATCCATTCATGATAAAAACTCTCAACAAAGTGGGTATAGTGGGAACATACTTCAACAAAATTAAGACCACACATGACAAACTCACAGCTAACATCATACTCAACAGTGAAGAGCTGAATTTTTTTTTCTATAAGACCAGGAAAAAGACAAGGATGCCCACTCTCACCACTTTTATTCAACGCAGTACTGGAAGTCCTAGCCAGGGCAATCAGACAAAAATTTAAAAAAAGGAAAAAAAAAAAGGAAAGGAAAGGCATCCAAATTGGAAAAGAAGTAAAACTGTCACTATTTGCACATGGTATGACACTATATATAGAAAACCCTAAAGATTACACCAAAAAACTATTAGAACTCATAAATAAATTCAGTAAAGTTCCAGGATAACAATATTAATATCCAAAAATCTGTTGCATTTCTATACACTAATACCAAACTATCAGAAAGAAATTTAAAAACTATTCACGTGCAATTGCATCAAAAAGAATAAAATACCTAGGAATAAATTCAACCAAGGAGGCAAAAGACCTGTACTCAGAAAACTATTAAGACACCAATGAAAGAAACTGAAGAAACAAATAAATAGAAGGACATATCATGCTCGTGGATGGAGGAATAAATATTGTTAAAATGTCCATATACTCAAAGAAATCTACAGATTCAATAGAATTCCTATCAAAATACCAATGGTATTTTTCACAGAACTAAAATAATCTTAAAATTTATATCAAAAAGACCCTGAATAGGCACAGCAATCTTAAGAAATAAAAAGTTGGAGATATCATGCTCCCTGATTACAAACAATACTACAAAGTTACAATTAAAAAAAAACAAACAGTATGCCCTGGCTGGTGTAGCTCAGTGGATTGAGCACGGGCTGGGAACCAAAGGGTCGCCGGTTCAATTTCCAGTCAGGGCACATGCCTGGGTTGCGGGCCATGTGAGAGTCAACCATACATTGATGTTTCTCTCCCTCTCTGTCTCCCTCCCTTCTCCTCTCTCTAAAAATAAATTGAAAATCTTTAAAACAAAACAAAACAAAACAGTATGTACTGGCACAAAAACAGACATAAAGGTCAATGGAAGGAACAGAACAGAGAGCCCAGAAATAAAACACCTATACGGTCAATTAATCTATGAGAAAGGAGGGAAGAATATACAATGGGGAAAAGACAGTCTCTTCAATAAATGATGTTGGAAAACTGAACAGATACATGCAAAAATTGAAACTACAGCATTTTCTTATACTATATACTATAAACTCAAAATGGATTAAAGATGTACATGTAAGAACTGAAACTATAAAACTCCTAGAAAAAAGCATAAGCAGTAAACTCTCTGACTTAGCAATATTTTTTGGATATGTCTCCTAAGGAAAACACAACAACAGCGCAAGTAAACAAATGGGACCACATAAAAATAAAAAGGTTTGGCACAGCCGAGGAAACCATCAACAAAACTAAAAGGCAGCCTACTGAATGGGAGAAAATATTTTCAAATGATATGTGTAATAAGAGATTAATATCCAAAATATATAAAGAATTCATACAGCTTAATACCAAAAACACAAACAATCCAATTTAAAAATGGGCAGAGGATCTGAACAGACACTTCTCCAAAGAAGACATACAGATGGCCAACAGACACATGAAAAGATGCTCAATATCACTAATCATCAGGGAAATGCAAATCAAAACCATGAGATATCACCTCGCACCTGTTAGAATGACTATTATGAAGAACAATAAAGTAATTTAAATAAATAAATAAATAGAAGACAACTAAGAATAAGAGTTGCTTTTCTCTCATGTGATTCCATCCTGTGCAGCTATTATATGAACAGTAGTCATTTATGTCCATCTGCCTTTTCTCCCACCTAATTGCTTGCCACCACCCGATGGAAGATTTGACAGACGTGGACATGAGTCCCCTGAGGCCCCAAGACTATCTTTTTGGTTTTTAACTAAAGACTGACAAAAATGATCACTTTAAGGCGGATAATGATGAAAATGAGCAACAATTATCTTAAGAACGATCATTTTAGGGGCTGGTACAAAGGATGAATTACACATTGTTGAAACAGAGGCAATGAATTGTGAAGGCAATCCAATTAAAGTAACACTGGCAGCAACTGTAACGATGTCTGCATAGCCGACGATTTCCGAACAGCTCTGAAATGACACCACCTGTTGTCTTATGGCTCAAGTGTGGTTTAGGGTCTGTGTATCTTGGCACACAGCACTTAATAGCTGTGGAGGACAATGCAGAGTCAGAAGATGAAGGGGAAGAGGATGCGAAACTCCTAAGTGTATCTAGAAAGCATTCTGCCCTAGAAATAGTAGCAAGTTTCCACAGAAAAAAGTAAAACTTTCTGCTGACAGGATCATGATAATGAAGATGATGATGATGGTTTTAATAGTGAGGAAGCTGAAGAAAAACTTCCAATAAAGAAATCTTTATGAGATTTTCCAGCAAAAACTCAAACCAGAATGGAAAAGACTCAAAATCATTAACACCAAGATCAAAAAGTCAAGAATCCTTCAAAAAATGGGAAAAAAACACCAAAAGGACCCAGTCCTGTAGAAGACAGTAGAGCAAAATGAAATCAAGTATAGAAAAAAAAGTGGTTCTCTGGTGAAGGAAACAGACATGCAAGTCCAAGAATCACAGAGTCCCAAACTGGCAAAAAAAATATTCAAAGTTATGAAAAGGAGGGACCTACAGCCAAGACTGCTCTACCCAGCAAAGACATCATTTAGAATCATTTAGAAGGGCAAATAAAGAGCTTTCCAGACAAGAAAAAACTAAAGGAGTTCATCATCAACAAACCATTATTATACAAAATGTCAAAGGGACTTATTTAAGAAAAAGAATATCAAAACTATGAACAATAAAATGGCAATAATTACAAATCTATCAACAATTGAATCTAAAAAACAAACTAAAAAAATACGGAAAACAGAGACAGAATCATGGATGCGGAGAGCGTTTTCATGGTTACCAGATGGGAGGGAGGTGTAGGGGAGTAGATGAAGAGGTGAGGAGATTAGAAGCACAAATAGGTAGGTACAGAATAGACATGGGGATGTGAAGTACAGTATAGGAAATGGAGTAGCCAAAGAACTTACATGCAAGACCCATGGACAGGAGCAATGGTGGGGGAATTAATTGCTTGAGGGAGTGGGTGGTGCTGAGTGGAGGGGGCGGTAACGGGAAAAAATCAGGACAACTGTAATAGCATAATCAATAAAATATAATTTAAAAAAGAAGAGAAAAAGGTAGTTCTCTTCCCAAAGTGGAAGCCAAATGTATCGATTATGTGAAAAACTGCTTCTAGATGACCAACCAGAAGGGATATTCAAGATCTCTGGCAGTGGTGGAAGTTTAAGACAATAGTTTTAAATAGTTTGTTAAAATTTTCCATCTTATTTCACATCTGTAACAGTTGGTATCTGGCTATTCTTTTTATAATGCAGAGCAAGAACTTTCCCTTCTATGTCTGATAAATGATGTCCAGGTTCCACCGCCAAGAACGTGTTGTCCAAAAATATCTGTTTTTGAAGTGAAACTCCACCCTCTGATTGATTATAAGTATATATAAAAAATTACAATAGGACATAGTAGTAGTGAAGGTCAGACAAATTGAAATGGTGGGAAGACAAAAATATATGTGTGAAATACATTCAATATTTTAATAAAGTAAGAAAAAAGATTAAGTGTTGACGAGGCCGTGCAGAAAAGGGAAACCTAGTGTATTATTGGTGGGATTGTAAATTGGTACAGCCACTATGGAAAACGGTATGGAGATTCCTCAAACATTTAAAAACAGAACTACCATATGACTCAGCAATTCCACTTATGGGGATTGATCTAAAGAAACTGAAAACACGAATTCAAAAAGATACATGCACCCCTATGTTCACTGCACCATTACTTACAAGAGCGAAGACATGGAAGCAACTAGCTGTCCACAGATAAGATGCGATACTCACACAACAGAATGCTATTCAACCATTAAAAAAAAAGAAACCATCTGCAACAACAAAGATGGACAGAGAGGGTATAACACTAAGTGAAATAAGTCAGAAAATGACAAATACTATATGGTTTCACTTACATGTGAAATCTAAAAACAAAACAAAGGAACAAACAAAAACAAATCTCACAGATACAGAACAAACTGATGTTTCCCAGAGAAGAGGAGTAGGGGGACAGCCAAGAAAGGTGAAGGGGATTGAGAAGTACAAATTATGGTTATAAAAGAAGTCACAGGTGTCATATGTACAGCACAGGGAGCAGAACCAATAATATTATAATAAGTGTACAGCAACAGATGGTTACTAGACTTAACATGGTGATCACTTTGTACGATACATAAATGTTGAATCAGTGCGTTGTACACCTGAAAGGAATATTGTATGCGAACTATAATTTTTTAAAAACTGCATGGGGCAGATTGTATTACTGATCTCAATTATTTGTCGTACTCCCTATAAGAGAATAATACAGAACTGCCTATTGCCACATGAAGATATGTAGTCCTGTTATGTGATTTGATTTAACCAATGCTCTGTAAATAGAAGTGAAGTTATTTCACGACCAAGCTGAAGCTTCAAGAGCTATCAAGTGGCCATAAGACTGGAATGTCTCAAGATTAGGAGCTACTACTTCAGTTTGAGGCCCATTAAAGGAATAAAGATGAGAAACTATAGATCATTTCCTCAGATGCAGGAAAACCATTTGATAAAACCTAACATCCATTTATGATTTTAAAAATCTCAGCAAACTAAGAATAGGAGGAAACATTTTTATCCTTATAATGAGTACCTACCAAAAAAAAAAAAAAAAGCCTCACAGCTGACATCATAACTATTAGTGAATGATTTAATGCCTTACTCCTAAGATTGAGAACAAGGCAAAGATGTCCTCTCTCATTACTTCTACTGAACAATATACCAGGAGTCCTAGCAATAAGGCAAGAAAAAAATGACATACAGTTTGGAAATGTAGAAAGAAAAGTCACTAATTACAAACACTACTGCCTATGAAAATCTGACAGACTATACAAAAACCTCATAGAACCAGAGAGTGAGTATGGCAAGGTCATAGGACACAAGGTTAAAATACAGAAATCATCTGTATTTCTACAAACTCTAGCAAGCAACTGAAAAATAAAGTTTTAAAATTTGTTTATAGCAGTTTCAGAAATATGAAAAGCTTAGGGATACATTTAAAAAATATGTACAAGAAAAAAAATTAAAAAAAAAATATGTACAAGACCTGCACAATAAGAATTATAAAACACTGTGGAGAAAAA
Source organism: Micronycteris hirsuta (assembly GCA_004026765.1). NCBI lineage: Eukaryota > Metazoa > Chordata > Mammalia > Chiroptera > Phyllostomidae > Micronycteris > Micronycteris hirsuta. Next base: position 29,954 of record PVJI01006784.1, on the reverse strand, counting down.
TTAAAGACCCAAATAAATGGAAAATATGCCATGTTCATGGACTGGACAATGTAATATTATTTAGATATCCATTCTCCCCAAAGGACATACAGATTAAATACAATCCCAACCATAATCTAACAGGGTTTTTTTTTTAAAAGAAGAGATTAACAAACTGATTCTAAAATTTATATGAAAATGCAAAGGACTTTGAATCTCCAAAAGAATCTGGAAAAAGATGGATAAAGCTAGCCAACTTATAGTGAATTCAAAACACATTATTAGTCCTGGTTGATATGGCTCGGTTGACTGAGCATCAGCTTGCAAACCGAAAGGTCGCCAGTTTGATTCCCAGTCAGGGCACATGCCCAAGTTGCAGGCCAGGTCCCCAGTTGGGGGCATGTGAGAGGCAACTATTCGGTGTTTCTCTCCCTCTCTTTCTCCCTCCCTTTCCCTCTGTCTAAAAATAAAATAAAATCTTAAAAAAATATACTACTAACATACAGTGATTGAGATAGTATGGTATAAGCATAAGAACAAATAGAGATTAATGTAAAAGAATATAAAGTCCAGAAATATACCACACATATATAGTCAAACTGATTTTCTACAAATTGCCAAAGCAATTAAACTGGGAAAGAAAAGTTTTTTCAGCAAATGACATTGGAACAACTGGATAGTCACATCAAGGAAAAAAAACAGAACCTTGATCCCTACCTCATGTCTTACACAAAAATTGAGATATACCAGAGATGTAAATGTAAAACCTAAAACTAGAACATTAAAAGAAAACATCTCAGGCAAAATTTTTTAGACTGGATATACAAAGCAAGAACTATATAAGTATGGTAAATTAGGTTTCATCAAAATTTATATTTTTTAGAAGATTTTATTTACTTATTTTTAGAGAGAGGGGGAAGGGAGGGAGAGAAACATCAAAGAGTGGTTACCTCTTGTGTGCCCCCTACCAGGGACCTGGCCCACAACCCAGGCATGTGCCCTGACTGGGAATCCAACTGGTGACCCTTCAGTTTCCAGGCTGGCACTCAGTACACTGAGCCACACCAGCCAGGGCACGTTTCATCAAAATTTAAAATCTCCAGCCCTGGTTGGTGTGGCTCAGTGGATTGAGTGCCAGCCTGGAAACCGAAGGGTCACCAATGCCCAGTTTGGGGCATGACAGAGGCAACTGATTGATGTTTCTCTCACACAGTGATGTTTCTCTCCCTCTGCTTCTAACTCCTCCCTCCCCCCTCTCTAAAAATAAATAAATAAAATCTTTAAAAATAAAGTAGAAAAGCAGCAGACTAAGAGAAAACAACCACAAAACATAGATGTCACAGAAGACTTATATCCAGAACAAACCAATAATAAGCCTTTCTTTACTCTAAATCTTTTAATTTTTTTTAATCTTCACCTGAAGATATTTTTTTCATTGCTTTTAGAGAGAGAGGAAAGGAGAGAGAAAAAAACTTGGATGTGAAAGAGAAACATCCATCGGTTGCCTCCCATACACATCCCAATCAGGGATGGAACCCTCAACCTAGGTCTGTGCCCTGCTGGAAATTGAACCAGCAACCTTTCAACATACAGGACCATGCTCCAACCAGCCAAGCCACACTGGTTAGGGCTTTCAATTATATCATTCACCCATTTTTCTTGGGAGCTGGTGGGGTCTTTCTCTTACTGTTTCGTAGAAGAAGCCCTTTAAAGAAAATTACTTCTGTGATATTGCAAATTATTTCCCAGTTTACTATTTTTGTTTTTATATTGCTTCTATTTATAGACGCAAAATTATTTTTCTTTTTACATAATTGAATTAATTTGTTTTATAGCACCTGAGTTTTAAGTTGTACAGAGAATGGACTTCACTACCCTAACTTTTTTTTTTTAACAAGTTCTTTTACAGAGACACCTAGCAGACTTCTGGTCAATACGGAGATACAGACATACATGTTTCACCTCCTTACACAACCACATCAAAACTGCCACTAAACTATAGGAAAAAACATCACTCAGAACTATCAGAAATCAAGCTGAATGGAAGTCCGACAACTATGGAACTAAAGAAAACACATCCATCCAGACAGGTAGGAGACATGGAATAGGCTGGTCCCACACTCATGTGTGGTGGATAAAAAATCCAGAAAGGCATCTAGGCAGTGAGGGGTCCCAGTCCGACATCAGGCTCTTTAGCCCAGGGTTCCATGCCAGGAAGATACTAAGTCATCATAACTTCTGGCTGTAAAAACCAGTGGGGATTGAGTTGGTAGAAGAAGCTACTAGATTCCCACCCAAGCAGTTCCTCTTAAAGGGCCCTCATGGACTTACTCAGACTCACTCCCTCTGAGCTCCAGAGCCAGGGTAGAAGCCAGAAAGGAACTAGTGGCACACAGGTAGGAACTGAAGTGTCTGGCATCAGGACTAGAGCTAGGGGACAGCATTATCCCAGACAGAAAGATGGGTAGAGGCCACTGATCCTTTTCTGAGCCATCCCTAGACAGAGCCACTGAGTCAGCAGGTGGGTACCATATCGGAAACCCCATCAACCTGGCTAACACTGTTTGCTCTGCTCTGGAGATCCCCAGAGACTCTATACCACTCTAAAGGCCCAGCCAAGTTGCTTTTCCATATGGCTGATCTTGGCTCATGCTTCACATCCTACATCCTCTCAAATAACAACAGCCAGCCTCAGTGAGCCCCTAGCCCCCGTACCTCTTGCTAAGTGATTCCAAACCTGGCACTAGCAATAGCCAGCCTTGGATCACAGCCTGGCTTCACCTGTGAACCTCCAAGCCCAGCACAGGTAGCAGCAACCTCCAGGTTGCTTTGTGACTAATGCTGGAAGGCCTGAGAATAATATTGGTGAGGCCAACCTTGGCCTGCACCACCCAGGAAACAACAGAGCCTGCACAACAGCTACAGACCACGTTTGAGCACCACCACACTGCCCCTGCACAGCTGATCCTCCACAGAGCACAAGTTAGTGGTCAGTAGTCACAGAGAGTACTTACAACTGACTGGCCTGGGTAAATCCCTCCCACTGACTTCCCAATAGCAATCAAGGCTCAACTACAAGAGGAGGGTGTACTCAGCCCACAAGAAAGGCACACTTCAAGTACCCAGCTTGGGTGATAGGGGAGGCTGAGCCACTGGACCTTACAGGATACTTACTACATTAGGCCATGCTACCAAGATGGGGAGTCATAGCAGCTCTACCTAATACAGAGAACGCAGAGAGGCTGCCAAAACTAGGAGACAAAGAAACATGGCCCAAATGAAAAGAAAGGATCAAAACTCCAGAAAAAAACTAAACAAAACAGAGATAAGCAATCCATCACATGCAGAGTTCAAAACACTGGTTATAAGGATGCTCAGGGAACTTAGTGAGGACCTCAGCAGCATAAAAAAGACCCAGTCAGAAATGAAGGATTCACTAATTGAAATAAAGAACAATTTATAGGGAAACAACAGTAGAGTGGATGCAATCAAGAATCAAATCAATGATTTGGAATATAAGAAGCAAAAACCAACCAATCAAAACAAGAAGGAAAAAGAATAGAAGAAAACATAGATAGTGTAAGGAGCCTCTGGGACAACTTCAAGTGCATCAACATTCACATCATAGGGTTGCCAGAAGAAGAGAAAGAGCAAGAAATTGGAAATCTAATTAAATAATAATGAAAGAAAAATTCCCTAATTTGGTGAAGGAAATAGACATGCAAGTCCAGGAAGCACAGAAAGTCCCAAACAAGACGGATACAAAGAGACCTCCTCCAAGGCACATCATAATTAAAATGCCAGAGGTTAAAGATAAAGAGAGAATCTTAAAAGTAGCAAGAGAAAAGCTCTTAGTTACCTAAAGGGGAGTTCCTATAAGACTGTCAGCTGATTTCTCAAAAGAAATATTCAAAGTCATGAAAAGCATGGACCTACAGCCAAGATTACTCTATCCAGCAAAGCTGTCATTTAGAATTGAAGGGAAGATAAAGAGCTTCCCAGATAAGATCAAGTTCAAGAAAAAACTAAAGAAGTTGATGATCACCAAACAATTATAAGAAATGTCAAAGAGACTTGTTTAAGAAAAAGATCAAAACTACAAAAAATAAAATGGCAATAAGTACATCTATATCAACAACTGAATCTAAAATACAAACTAAGAAAACAAGAAGAACAGAGACAGGATCATGGATATGGAGAGCATTTTGATGGTTGCCAGATGGGAGGGAGGTGTGGGAGAATGAGTAAAGAGGTGAGGGGATTAAGAAGTACAAATAGGTGGTTACAGAATAGCCATGGGATGTAAAGTACCGTATAGGGAATACAGTAGCCAAAGAACATACACACATGACCTATGGATTTTGACAATGGTGTGTGGATGCCTGGGGGTGGGGGGGGGATGATGGGTGGACAGGAGCAAAGAAGGAAAAATCAAGATAACTATAATAGCATAATCTATAAAATATAATTTTTAAAAACTTCTCTTACTAATTCTCTTAGTACTTTCACTGTTTCATTTTGTTGCTTCTAAATTCTTAATTATTCTGTAATTTATCTTAATGTAATCTAATTTATTGAGTACTTAATTCTTCTATTTTTCATTTTTTCCTTAATAATAAAGGCCTTTGTGGCCATTAGCTTTTTCTTCAAAACAGCTCTCCATAGTGGTTGGTAGATGTATTTCCCTTTCTATCCCTTTGTAGTTTGTATAAAATTTTGTTTTGGATCCAAGCATTATATCCAGTAATGTGTTTATATGTAAAATCTTCAAGTTGTTAAGATTTTTAATTCCCTTTAATTATTTATTTCAATTAGGTTGAATTGTGATCAAGAAATAATATAAGTAACAATTTCCTTTGTAGGAAAAATATCATCAATTTGGGGAGAAGGGTTTTCAGGAACCACTATAGAGGACACATGGACAGAACCAAGGGGGAGGAGGGAGGCAGGGAAGGGAGGTGGTGTTGGAGGGCGTGGGGGGAGGGGAGGGGAGAGGATGCAGACAACTGTAATTGAACAACAATAAAGTAATTATTAAAAAAAAAAAAACCATCAATTTGTTATGGCCTCCTGTTCTACCCACATCAACTTTGTTCCCACATTCATCCATCTTCTTCAGTGCTGCTAGACTTAAAATGGCATGATGTCATCTAAAACCTTCCAATAGATATCCTATACACTTAGGATAAAAATCAAAACACAGAACCTAAGGCACTACATCTCCACATCAGGTTCTCTTCATACCACTCTCTTCTTTGCTCTCTGCATTCCAGCTACACTAGCCTTCTGCCATGCTTCTACCATCATATTTAATAATGATTATCACTTACTGTGTGTTTATCATGTACCTACTAATTTACAAGTGTTACCTCATTTATCCTCACCACAAGGTAAATACTATTGACTTTTAAAGATGAGGAGACAGTGGCTTATAAAAATTAAATAATTTGCCCAAGGTCTTACAACTAGTTAAGTGGCTGAACTAGGATCTGAACCCAGGTCTGATTCCTATGTTCATTATATCTATTTCCCCAGATGAACACTTTTCAACCACATTTCATTTATCCTGGCACTCCTAAGATGCCTTGCATAGCAATGTTCAATCAAGTGTTTTTGTACTTTGCAAAATGTTATCTCCAGCCCTAGCTGGTGTGGCTCAGTAGATTGAGTACTGGCCTGCAAACCGAAAGGTCACTGGTTCAATTCCCAGTCAGGACACAGGCCTGGGCTACAGGCCAAGTCCCCAGTTGGGAATGTGCAAGAGGCAACCAACAGATGTTTCTTTTGCACACCGATGTTTCTCTTCCTGTCTTTCTCCCTCCCTTCCCCTCTCTCTGAAAATATATAAATAAAATCTTTTTGTTTTAAACTTATCTACTGTAGCAGTGTTTTCCACACACGTGTAAACACGCAGTCCTGAGAATTTACGTGTTTTGAGCGCAGCTCCGTGTGAACAAGTGTGGATCATGTCTGTGGAATGGGAACTCTCTAATGGGAATTTGGCAAAGATATATCTTAAGAAATCCTGGCTTGCTGAGCCCTGTTTAATATATTACCCTGGTCCTGTCTGCCACCAGACCTGAATTTACATCCTAATGCTCTGCTAATGAGTAAACCTATCCCTGTTCTGCTTAATCCCATGAATACTCAATCCAATGTAAATATGTCCTAAAGCCTCTAATAAAAACCCCGGCTAAGCTACCCACGAGGTCTTTTTCCCAAGATGGAGGTGGAGGGAAAGACCCGTGGCAGCCGGATTCTCATCTCCAAGCATGTCTCTGGGTAAGATTGATTCACGCGATCGGGGCGGTCCCCCCCACAGATTTTGCGGGTCGAAATCCACAACAACCTACATCTACTTATCCATCTACAACTACTTGAGACAAGACAGTCTTAATTTCTCTAATCCACAGGTAGCAAACACAAGGCCTCTGTGCCAAATCTGGCCCTCCACCTTGTTTTATCTGGCCCAGCACCTTGTTTCTATCCAGCAGCAGCACCCAGTTCTCATTTAACTGTTAAGGAGTAGTTACATTTATACAGTCCTAAAATTACATTTGGCCCTTTGAAGGCAACTGCAAGGCTGATGTGGCCCCCAGTGAAAATGAGTTTGACACTCCTGCTCTAATGCATCCAGTATAAAAAGTACAAAATTATAATATCTCTAGGCCTATAACTGTAGAATTCGAAATTGTTGGTAATTTTCTCATTATACTGAAAATAGAATATAAATGGGCTTTTTAAATGTTTCTGGCATAGTCAATGAATATAGAAATACCATATTTTGCCGTGTATCATGCACTCCCATGTACAACGCGCACCCACAGTTTTGGCCCAAACTTTCAGGAAAAATATTTTGTTTTAATTGCTTATTAATTCAATTTTAATTTATTTGATTTGATACTTGATTTTTATATTATACAGGAGTTTTAGCATTTATTTTTTAACATATTATGGTAAAAGAAATTTCATGTAACAAATAATTACAAAACACAAGAACAGATACAAGGTATTTCAGGTACTACCCATGTGTAATGTGAGTCCTTATTTTCCCCACAAAAATTTGGGCAAAAAAGTGCTCATTATACACAGCAAAATACTGTAAATTAAGATTGAGACTTCTGGCCAAGCTGGAGGTATAGGTAGATACACTTTGCCTTCTTGCACGACCAAAAGAAGGACAACAACAAATTTAAAAACAAAACACAACCTGAACTGCCAGAAAGTTGAACGCTATGGAAGTTTGACAACCAAGGAGTTAAAGAAGAAACTTTCATCCAGACTGGTGGGAGGGGTGGAGACAGACAGCTATGGCGGAGAGGACCTGCTGCAAGGTGGTGGCTAGAGGACCTGGTAGGCCAACATTCGTACACAGATAAACTGGGAGGAGCAACTATGGAGTGAGACAGACCATGCAACCCAGGGTTCCAGCACAGGAAAATAAAGCCTCAAAACCTCTGGCTGTAAAAATCTATGGGGGTTGTGGCGGTAAGAGAAACTCCCAGACTCACAGGAGAGTTCACTGGAGAGACCCACAGGGTCCTAGCATGTACACAAACCCATCCACCCAGGAATCAGCACCACAAGGGTCCAATTTGCTTGTGGGAAGAAGAGGAAGAGCAATTTGCTTGTGAAAGCTGGCCAAACACCGAGCAAGCAGCACTGTTCCCTCTCTGACCCCTCCCCCACATACAGCACCACAACACAGCAATGTGGGTTGCCATGCTGTGGCGAATACCTAAGGCTCTGCCCTTTACATCGTAACAGGTATGTGGAGACAAGGAAATGTGGTCCAAATGAAAGAACAGATCAAATCTCCAAAAATAGAACTAAGCAATGAAAAGACAGCCAACCTATCAGATGTAGAGTTCAAAACACTAGTAATTAGGATGCTCACAGAAGTGGTTGAGTATGGTTGAAAAATAGAGGAAGAAGTGAAGGCTACACAAAGCGCAATAAAGAGAAATGTACAGGGAACCAATAATGAAGGTAAGGAAACTGGGACTCAAGTAAACGGTTTGGAGCAGAAGGAAGAAATAAACATTCAACCAAAACAGAATAAAGAAACAAGAATTAGAAAAAATGAGGAGAGGCCTAGGAACCTCTGGGACAACTTTGAACATTCAAACATCCAAATCATAGGGGTGCCAGAAAGAGAAGAGGAAGAACAAGAAATTGAAAACTTATTTGAAGAAATAATGAAGGAAAGATTTCCCAATCTGGCGAAGGAAACAGGCATACAAGCCCAGGAAGTTCAGAGAGTCCCAAACAAGTTAGACCCAAGGAGGAACACACCAAGGCACATCATAATTAAGTTACCCAAGATTAAAGATAAGGAGAGAATCTTAAAAGCAGCAAGAAAAAAGGAAAGAGTTACCTACAAAGGAATTCCCATGACTATCAGATGATTTCTCGAAAGAGACCTTGCAGACAAGAGGGGCTGGAAAGGAGTATTCAAAGTCATGAAAGGCAAGAACCTCCATCCAAAATTACTCTATCCAGCAAAGCTATCATTTAGAATGGAAGGGCAGATAAGTGCTTCCTAGATAAGGTCAAGTTCAAAGAGTTCATCACTGGCAAGCCCTTATTATATAAAACATTAAAGGGACTTATCTAAGGAAAAGATGATCAAAAATACGAACAGTAAAATGACAACAAACTCACAACTATCAACAACTAAACCTAAAAACAAAAACTGACTAAGCAAACAACTAGAACAAGAACAGAATCACAGAAATGGAGATCACATGGAGGGTTGTCAGTAGGGAGGGGAAGGAGGGAGAAAGGGGGAAAAGGTACAGGGAATAAGCATAAATGATAGGTACAAAATAGACAGGGGGAGGTTAACAACAGTATAGGAGCTCTGGTTGGTGTAGTTCAGTGGATTGAGCACCAGACTGTGAAGCAAAGGGTCTCCTGTACGATTCCCAGTTGAGGCACATGCCTTGGTTGTGGGCCAGGTCCCCAATGAGGGGCACGCAAGAGGCAACCACACATTGTTGTTTCTCCCCCTTTGTCTCCCTCCCTTCCCTTCTCTCTAAAAATGAATAAATAAAATCTTAAAAAAAAAATAGTATAGGGAATGGAGAAGCCAAAGAACTTGTATGTATGACCCATGGACATGAACTAAGGTTGGTGGGGAATGCGGGTGGGAGCCAAGGTGCACGGCAGAGAGGAATAAAGAGAAAAAAGTGGGACAACTGTAATAGCATAATCAATAAAACATATATATATATTTTTTGCCATGGCTGGTGAAGCTCAGTGGAGCGCAGGCTGCAAACCAAAGGGTTGCCAGTTCGATTCACAGTCAGGGCACATGCCTGGGTGGCGGGCCAGGTCTCCAGTGGGGGCCACATGAGAGGCAACCACACACTGATATTTCTCTCCTTCTCTTTTTCCCTCCCTTGCCCTCTCTCTAAAACTAAATAAATAAAATCTCAAAAAAATAAAAAATAAATTTTTAGAAAAGCAAAAAAGGATTGAAAGGAATTTTAAGAATTACTCTGATTTATCATTTTGATAAATAAGCAATCTAGTGTCTTGTCCAAGTTGGACATTAAGGTAATAGGAATGCAAACCATTAACTTTCTGCCCAGTGGTTGCTGTATCATGCTCCAATCAAGCAGACAGACTTACTGTTACTAGCGTCTTATCTTTTGAAGATTTAAAAGAAACAATAAAAAACTGTTAAAGAGTCTGTTTCTAATTAACATCATGTTAGTAATAAAGTTCTTATCCTTCCACTCAAAGTGACTTATCACCCATTTTTTAAATTTAGAATAGAGTAGTAAAGAGAATACCTTTTTAGTCCACCTTTTTACTCCATTATATCCTTTGGTTACCAGCTGTCTATGAAAAAAGCTGTTGAAGAAGTGAACCTGGAAGAGACATCAAATATAAGCACCAAAATTATATTACTGTGCCCAGATTTAACTTTAAAAAAATGAAAATTTATAAATTCTTGAATATACTACAGACAAAAATAATGAGAAGTTTCTTCTTTAAAATAATAACCAAAAATACAGAAAATATATTACATGGTTCACAGAAGATTCTGTTCCAAATTTCCATTAGAATGACCATACAGCTGTTATTATAGTTAGAGCTGGAATGGGCAGTAAGTAGATTACCTGAATCCAATCAAGTAGAGAAGCAAGTTGACAAATTTCTCCAAATCAGGTGATCAAAGTAAAAGAAGCTATGATTGATTACTCTGAACTAAAGGGATATAGATTAGGAAAACTAACCTCGTATGAAGAATGTGAATTTGAAGACACTTACTGTCAGAACAACTGTAAAAAGGCCTTAGCTTAATCACTTCTAGCACTGAAAGAATTACTATGGTCATGTGGAACATCATGTCCTGCATCCTTGGCTTCAAATTTCTGGCTTTAAGTTAGTATCAGCTCACCTGAGATAGTAAAGTATTGTAGTCTTAAAGTGTTTACCCAGTAACTTTGACTTACTTATGATGAAAAAATTGTTCTCTTACTGCTGAGGTTCTCAGGATGTGGTCACCTGACCGCATGCATTATCAGCATTACCTGGGAACTTGACAAAATGAATATTCTGAAGTCCTACCCCAGACCTACTGAAGCACAAACTGTGAGGTTGGGGCTCAGCAATCTGGTTTTATAAATCTTCCAGAGGATTCTGATGCATATTTACTTTGAGAACCATGTAGCTTAAGATATATATAAAAAAGAGATTATACTAGCTACCTCTAGAGCAGAGATCCTCAAACTTTGTATGTATCAGAATCAGGAATGCAATCTGACAGACTAGCCTCATGATTCCAATTTAAAATGCATAACATATTTGTAATTTTTTTAATTTTTTTTTATTTATTTTTAAAGAGATGGGAAGGGAGGTAGAGGAAGAGGGAGTGAAACATGGAGGTTTGAGAGACTGCCTTTCACACACTCCCAACTGGGGACCTGGTCTGCAACGCAGGCACATGCCCTGACCGGGAATCAAACTGGTGACCCCACTGGTTTGAAGGCCAGTGCTCAACCCTGAGCCATACCAGCCAGGACCATATTTGTGATTTTAAGTGGAAAGTTATGACATTTTGTCTATATTCATAAATAGTGTTGGAATCTGAAATTCATTACATTACCTGCTCAAACTATTAGACTTATAAAAGTTTATAAAGTACTTCGAAAGGTTTTGCTTGTTGAAATCAAAGGCTGTTCACTAAGCAATATGAGTACTCAGAAAGAAAATATATTAAATTAAAAAATAGTTTTAATATATAACTATGTTCTCAAGGGAATTTTACAATTTAAGGGAGTGAATTTGTATTTGAACTGAGTAGCATAGCAAAGATTAATCCAAGAGCTCTGCCTGGTGTGGCTCAGTGTATTGAGCACTGGCCTGCGAACCAAAGGGTCGCCAGTTCAATTCCCAGTCAGGGCACATGCCTGGGTTATGGACCAGGTCCCCAGTAGGGGGTGCTCAAAAGGCAACCACACACTGATGTTTCTCTTCCTCTCTTCCTCCCTCCCTTCTCCTCTCTCTAAAAATAAATAAAATATTAAAAAATAAAAGATTAATCCAAGAAAAAGTGAAAACAAACACTACCACATTTTTTTTTAACCCTCACCCTGCAGGACATTTTTTCTTTCTTTGCTTTTAGAGGGTGAGGAAAGCAGAGAGGAAGAAAGAAACATCAAAATGAGAGAATACCATCAATTGGCTGCCTGCCTTACATGCCCAGGCTGGAGATCGGAGATTGCATGTGTCCAGGCTGGAGTCGCACATGACCATGCCTGGACCAAGGGCTGAATCCACAACCTAGGTATGTGCCCTGACTGGGACTCGAACCCGCCACCTTTCAGTTATGAGTGATGCTCCAACCAAGCCACACTGGTGAGGGTACTTTACCACTTTTTTAAATAGAGCAAGATTAAGTTGAATTTAAAAGCTTAAAGCAGTCTTAACTGGTGTGGCCCAATTGGTTGGGCATCATCCCTGGCAAAGCAAGGGGTCACTGGTTCAATTCCTGTTGAGGGCACATGCCTGGTTTGCTGGTCGGGCCCCAGTAGGGGCACGTACAAGAGGCAACAGACTGATGTTTCTCTCACACATGAATGTTTCTCTCCCTCTCTTTACCTCTCCCTGTCACTCTAAAAAATTAATTGATTAATTAATTAGTAAGCATAAAACAAACAGTCACTTTTGTGCATCTTCTACCAAAAAAAAATTTCCTCAAGGTATCAACAAACATACTCACTCTACTTATGTATGTATGTTTTTAGAGCGAACAGAAGAGAGAAAGAGAAAAACATTGATTGGTTGCCTCTCTCATGCCCCCAACTGGGGACTTGGCCTGCAACCCAGGCATATGCCCAGAGCAGGAATGTGAACCTTCAGTTTGCTGGACAATGCCCAGCAAACCCTTCAGTTTGCTGGACAATGCCCAACCCACTGAGCCACACCAGTCAGGGCTGACACACTCAGTTTGAAACAAATAAGGAAGATAACACTGGCATCATGACTTCCTTATGCAGAAGTGATTTCACAGAATGTAAGCCCTATCCCAGCACATGATCAAGACAAAATATAACCCTTTTTATCTTTTTTTAAAGATTTTATTTATTTATTTTTAGAGAGAGGGGAAGGGAGGGAGAGAGGGAGAGATACATCAATATGTGAGAGAAAAACTGATGGGTTTTGCCTCTCGTATGCGCCCCAACCATGGACCTGGCCCATAACCTAGGCATGTGACCTGACCAGGAATGTAACCCACCGCTCTGCAGTACAACGCTCAACCATTTGAGCCATACCAGTCAGGCGTGTTAACTCTTTTTAAAAAATCTAAGGAATATCAGCCCTGGCCAGTGTGGCTCTGTTGACTGGACGATGCCTGCAAACTGAAAGGTTGTGGGTTCGATTCCCAGTCAGATCACACACCTGGGTTGCCAGTTCAGTCCTGGGTCAAGGTACATGCAAGAGGCAATCAACTGATGTCTCCTCACATCAATGTTTCTCTCACTCTCTTTCTCCCTCCCTCCTCCTCTCTCTAGAATCAATACAAGAAAAAAAATCTAAGGAATATCAAATAATTACATAAAGGTTTTTTTTGGTTTTATTTTTTTAAATAAGGACTCTCCTAAAGAAGAGTAAGTTTTCACTTACTTTGTCTGGCACTGCATCCATTATCAGCTCACCATACATATTAATGACCTATAAAAAGTCAACATAAAACCAGCTTACTAACCCTATACAACTCAAAACATCCCACTAAGAATGAATAACATAATATACTGCTAACAATTATCAAATCTTTTGGATAGTGAAGTTAATGAACACTTCAGTAAGGAATAAAGAATCCTTGATTCCAAAAGATAGTTTTGAGGCCAATCCAGAAGTTATTAATTATATTCTATCATCCAATGTCCTCTGCAACTTTCCCATGATGGGAACCTACAATACACTCACCTGGTCATTCAGCCAATTCTGACCATCCAGTGTTGCCAGATCATCCATATCCAGCATATGCTTATTGTAAAAGACACGGAAGTTACATTTTTGATGTGTGGCCCGATAGTTTGTTATTTCCCTATTGATAAATGGTTTTCTGAAACAGAAAGATTTTGAAATAAAAGATTAAAAACATAAGTTCTCCTCTTTTTATTGCTAAATCTTTTTTAATCACTAAAAGTCATATATACTAAGAATTTTATTTTCAAGGGCTTAACTTAGGCATCATTGACAAACCTATTAGAAAAGTCTTCATTAAAGACATCTTTTAATCTTCCAAGGACATCTTTTTCACTGAGTGGGACCAAACTGCCGTATTTCTTCATAACCTCATCTAGAAATCCTTAAATAAAGAAAGAAAAATTAAGATGGAAAAAACCGTTTTCAGGAAAGTCATTCTCCCAATACTTCACCTCTACATAATACTTAGCACATATTTACCCTATATTACTACATATATTATATTATTTTAAAAATCTGGACAAAGCCAAAGGGGGTAGGTTCAAGTGTGGGAGGTGGGGATGGGTGGGGTAGGGAGGCATGGGGGATGAAAATGAAGACAACTGTACTTGAAAATCAATTAAAAAAATCTTTTAGAAGTTAAGTTTTATAAACAAATTAAATGAATTAGGCTTTCACCATTCCAATCTAGAGAAATGCTCTAAGGCATCCTTTCACATTGGATTTCTAAGCTACAATACTAATGCACTATTAGAGAAGGAATGGCTAGCTAAAACTAAAGGTTAACATCTTTCAGATTCTACCTTGCAATCAAGTCCTATCTCCTAAAGAGTGAAATTTAAAGGGATTAATTGGGGGGTGGGTGGGGCAGAGGAGAGCAATGGGGGGGGGGCACTGAGACAACTCTAATTGGACAATAAAAAATAAACAGCTTAATTACCTGATTAAATGTGTCTATCACATTTGTTAACTGAACAAATAATCTATTTAAAAATCACAATTAGAGGGAATTAATTGTTGAGATCGTTGTCAAAGTATCATTTGGTGAAGGTTAATTTCATCTCACAGCAAGGGACAAATTCTAAGGCATTTTTAATACCATACGATTTGATATTATTATACTCTGAATAACACTATGAGGTAAGCTCAACTGGGTAATAGCTGTAGAAGCATATTTTCAAAAGAAAAACAGAATTAAGGATAACTTCTTAGGTCATATGTGTATGTATTTTAATGGCTTCCAAAAGGATCCACTGTACATACCTAAAAATGCCCTAGCGAGTAAAACCAGGACATTACTCATAAGTAAACACAAAGAAACCCAGGGAAGGTTAAGAGGCTCACAGAAGTGCAGGCATGAGTTGTGCTGAATGGGGACAGCAAGAGCCTGGTTAACCATCAGTTTGACAGTTAAGTCTACTAGGTTAACATGGAGAAAATAAGGACAATAGCTATTTATTTTACCCAGCTCCCTTTCTAACTTTAAGAAAGGCCTCTGTTATACATCAGTACAAATGAATAGAAGGACCACAACAAATGATTGTCTTGGGAATGGAGTGTTTCATAGGGGACAGAAGCAGAAAAGAGTGTGGAAAACCTATTTTTCCTCCTGTTAGTCTCCCATCAGAGTGGCTACCAATGGGAAAGGTTTAAGGCAAGAACAAAGGTCAAAACAGCAAAGAGCTGTCTGCGAATACCTAATTCTAGTCTAGGTTTTGGGCATACAGAAGAGAAAAAAGGGTGTCCCATGCTCCAGCTTAATTAGAGTAGGAGATAGAGATTTGGGGCTTCTAAACTAGGGATAGACCATATATTTGTCTACAGCATTTACCATATCTTTTTTTTATAAGTATGTAGATTTACTGATTGACTTTTTTTTTAAGAGAGTGAAACATCTAATTAGTTGTTCTACCCATTATGCATTCATTGGTTGCTTCTTGTATGTTCCCTGACCGGGGATAGAACCTGCAAACTTGGTCTATTGGGATAATGTGTTAACCAACCAAGCACCCCAACTAGGGCTACTATTTCTTATCTTACAGTTACCTAAGTATAATCTTGTATCTACATGGGAGAATGGGCCCAAATAGAAGATAAGGAATTCCAACATTTGAGAAACTGCATTTAAGGAACAAATTTTATATAAAAATAATGCCCCTAACAAAAAAAACCCTAAACTTTAGGACCAGCAACCTTCACTGTGACTTCTCAAATAAGAAAGCAGGCTTGGCTACCGTGGTGATATGGACTTCAATTCCAAACAAGTATTAAAGAGGTGTCCTCGCTAACAATGTTATCTCTGCGTGGCAATATTTCGGGGATTTTAAGTTGTTATATTTTTTCCCTCTTACCTGTATTTTTGTTTTCAGTTTCAGATGATAAATATGGATTCTTTTTTTTTTTTAATTATTTTATTGTTGTTCAATTACAGTTGTCCGCATTTACCCTCCCCCCACCCCACCCCAGTAAATATGGATTCTTAATGCATAGAAAAACCCTATCAGAATCTTCAAGGAGAACCCTAGATGACAATGTCTCACTGATGCACACCATTTACTCACTGGGACCAGAAGTAAAACAACAGTTAAAGAGCATTTACCATAAGCCAAGCACCAGCAGAGACTTCATCCTTGTAAATATCCTATCTGTGAGACAGTATCACTATTTTACAAATGGAGATAGGAAGCTTAGGGAGGTTTAAGTAACTTTCCCAAGGACCCTTAACTAGCATATGCAGCTCATGCAATCTCAGAAACTGAACAGTTAGCTCTTATACTGTGCCACCTCCAAACCAAGAAATACCTATTATCTTTGCTCTACAACTTAGTTATTCATTTCATCTTTCCCTTTAACACTTGTGAGCCAAGAAAACAGACTTAAAATGAGAGTTAAATTCCTTATTCTTTACCTACTTGCTATCACCAAACTAACGAACCAAAAAGGAAAAGTACATTTGAAATGTAACTTATTTTACTTCAAAAGTACTAAAATTTCAGTATGACCAAGAAACAAAGTATAGGAGAATTCTGGTCAAGAAAGTGGCAGAGACAGACATGGCTTGCCTCTTTGCAAAATCACAACTAAGACATAGAACAAGCATCAACTCAGAAATGTCAGAAATTAAGCTGAATGGAAGTCAACTATGAAATCGAGTTGAACGAAGTCTGACAATTACAGAATTAAAGAAACCACATCCATCCAGACTGGTAGGAAAGGTAGATTCAGAATGGGGTGGTCCCACACCCACATGGATAAAAACTCAGGAGGTATATCTTGAGAGCGAGAAATCCCAGACACACACCAGGTCCCCAGCCAAGGATTCCAGTGCCAGGAAGGTAAGTACCCACAAGTTCTTGCTGCAAAAAACAGTGGGGATTGAGTTGGTGGAAGCAACTGCTGGAGTCCCAAGTAGTTTTTTTGTTTTTTTTTTAAGATTTTATTTATTTATTTTTAGAGAGAGGAGAAGGGAGGGAGAAAGAGCAATGTATGGTTGCCTCTCACATGGTCCCCACTGGGGACCTGGCCTGCAACCCAGGCATGTGCCCCGACCGGGAATTGAACCCGGACCATCTGGTTCCCAACCCGTGCTCAATCCACTGAGCTACACTAGCCGGGCTCCAAGTAGTTTCTTTTGAAGAACCCACACATGGACTCACCTACTCAGACTCACTCCCTCTGAGCTGTAACACCAGTATAGCAGCTTGAAAGGCACCAGTGGTAGACAGGGAGAGACTGAAGTGTCTGGCACCTGGGTGAGCAGAGGCCATCAACCCTTTGCTAAACCCTTCCCTCAAAGAGCTGGTAAGCCGGTGCCGTATCTGAGACTCCATCAACCTGGCTAACACTGTGAACCACCTTGGACATCCCCAGAGCCTTTGCCCCACCCAACTTACAGACCTACCCAAACTACTTTTCCATAAGAATGGTTGGTCTTGGCTCCTAAATCCTATCAAACAAGCAAGAGCAGGCTTCTGTGGGCTCTAGTGGCAGCCAGATTAGATTCACGGTTTGGCTTTGCCTAGCAGCAGCCATCTCAGATTGCTTTGCAGCTCAGGCAGGGTGCCCCAGGCAAACACAGGTAGGAGCTGATCTCAGCCCGCACTACCTGGGAAACCCCAGGGCCAGTGCAGCCAGTGGAAGCTACAGACCACGGTGGAGCACCGCCACCCTGCCCCTGAACAGCTGATCCTCCACAGAGGGCAGAGGTTGGTGGTCAGTGGTCACAGAGAGTACTTGCAGCTGATTGGCCTGGGTAAATTGCAGCCATTGATCTGCCAACAGCAACCAATGCTCAACTACAAGAGTGTGCACTCAGCCCACAAGAAAGACACATTTTCAAGTACCCATCTTGGGTGACAGGGGAGGCTGTGCCACTGGACCCCCAAGTACACCTACTACATTAGGCCACACTACCAAGACATGGAGTCAGAGCAGCTCTACCTAATACATAGAAACAAACACAGGGAGGCTGCCAAAACTAGGAGACAAAGAAACATGGCCCAAATGAAAGAATAAATCAAAACTCCAGAAAAAGAACTAAATGAAATGAGATAAGCATTCTACCAGATGCAGAGTTCAAAACACTGGTTATAAAGATGCTCAAGGAACTTAGAGGGGACCTCAGCAGCATAAAAAAGACCCACTCAGAAACAAAGGACACACTAATTGAAATAAAGAACAATTTACAGGGAAACAACAGTAGAGTGGATGAAGTTGAGAATCAGATCAATGATTTGGAACATAAGGAAGCCAAATACAACCACGCATAAAAAGAATAAAAAAAGAAAAAGAAGAAAAATGAGGATAGTATAAACAGCCTCTGGGGCAACTTCAAGAGGGCCAACATTCACATCATAGGGGTGCCAGAAGAGGAGAAAGAGCAAAAAATTGGAAATCTAAAAAACAGTGAAAGAAAACTTCCCTAATTTGGTGAAGGAAATAGACATGCAAGTCTAGGAAGAACAGAGTCCCAGTTTTGATGGCTGCAAAGAGACCCACTCCAAGACACATCATAATTCAAGGGCCAAAGGTTAGTTAAAGATAGAGACTTAAAAGCAGCAACAGAAGTTAGTTCCCAGATGGGGGGGGTGGGGAGGGAAAGAATGGGTGAAGAGGTAATGGGATTAGGTAGTACAAATAGGTAGATACAAAATAGCCACTGGGATACAAAGTTCAGTATAGGAAATGGAGCAGCCAAAGAACTTATAGGCATGACCCATGGACATGAACAATGGTGGGGGGATTGCCTGAGAGAATGGGGGTTGCTGGGTGGAGGGGGAAAGGGGGGGAAAATCAGGACAACTGTAATAGCATAATCAATAAAATATAATTTTTTTAAAAACAAAAAGAAACAAAGGATAAAATATAGGAAAAGCCAAAATAACAAAAAACTATAGTTCGAATTATACTCCATGCTGCAAATACAAAAGATAATAATATAAAAAAATAAAACCTAAGGTATTACTTTAGAAGTTAAATTACTCAGTAAGATAAACTGTGTTGGACTGTTTTTTCTTAAAACATCCCACCATGAAAGTGGAAAAAGGTTCACCGTGTTGTGTACATAAGAAATGTAACTACTTGGTTTCTCCAACAAAATACAATACACATGCCGGAAATCAAAAATAAGGCAGGCATAAAATATAACGATAAATTTAAGGATTGTGCAAAACCTAAGTAAAAAGCATTATAAACCTATGTTAAAGGACACACAGGTCAATAAATGGAGTAATTCTTTGTTTTTAGACAGGAAAACACAAATATTGTAATGAACACGATTTTCTTTAAATTAATCTATAAATGTAATACAATACCAATTAAATGCCATGGTTTAATTGAAAAAATATAAATCCAAAATTCAGCTAGGGACAAAAATGTGAGAAATTCCTAGAAATTTTTTAAAAGCATAAAAGGGAGTGATGAATAAGCAGCAAGAGAGGAAAAGTAGGGCTAGTTCCATCAAATTATAAAGACTAGCCCTGGCTGGTATAGCTCAGTGGACTGAGCGCGGGCTGGGAACCAGAGGGTCCGGGTTAGATTCCCAGTGAGGGCACATGCCTGGGTTGCGGGCCAGGTCCCCATGAGGGCCATGTGAGAGGCCACCATACATTGCTGTTTCTCTCCCTCCCTTCCCCTCTCTCTAAAAATAAATAGAAATAAAATGTTAAAAAAAATAATAAATAAATAAATAAAGACTACAGTAAGGAAAGCAGAATAGTGTTAGCACAGAAATAGACCCAGTGGCAGGTGGCATCTCATAACCATGGGGAAAATATGAATCAATCAATAAATAGTATTAGAACTAGTAACTAAATCTTTTATTCACAGTTGGAATTCATTTTGGTGCAAAGAATGAGGTAGGTGTCCACCTTTACTTTTTTCTAGATGGCTAAATGTAAAAATGACAATTAATAGTAGAAAATAGGGTTGAACATTTTTATGGAATTTAAACCGGGGGAGGTGGGAGTGGGTGGGGCAGGGGACAGTGGTGGCGGGAAAATGCAGATAACTGTATTTGAACAACAATTAAAAAAAAGTAAAAAAAAAAAAATTTAAACAGGAAGAAGTTTTAATTTTGAGAAGTCTTTTCCTAATACATAACCATAAATATTTTAAAATTAAGTGGCAGTTACCATATAATTCCTTTGGAACTTTTATGCCCTTATGAACATGTATTTCTTAAATATGTAAGTAACACATTATACTTACTCTTCTGGAAGCTGCTATTTTTTCCCATTCACTACATCACATTTTTTTTTACCTAAGTCAATGCAGAACAATGTAGCAGCCCATTAAATGGATATGCCATATTTTAACCAATTCCCTACTAATCACCATTTAAGTTGTTAATTTTTGGTTCTCTAAATAATGTCCCAATTAATACCTTCGACATATCTTTGTTCTATTGGTTCCCCAGAGTACTTGCTAAAAGTCAAATTTCTGGGTCAAAGGACATGAATATCTAAAACTTCAAATTCTCACTTACGAGTTTTGTTGCATACATATAGAAGATTTTAATGTTTATGGAGTCAAATTGGTATATATTTTTTGCTTGAGTTTCCTATTATGCTTGATTATTAAAATATTTCTCTTGCACTTCTTTTAACAACTGTATTGAACTATGATTTCATACACCACAAAATTCAACCTCTTAAAGTGAACAATTCAGTGATTTTGTATATTCAGAATTACACAACTATTATCACTACCTAATTCTAGAACATATGCATTACTCCACAAAGAAACTTTGTACTTGTTAGTAGTCACTCCTTATTCTTCTCTCTCCCCAACCCCTGGTAACCATTAATCTACTTTATATCTCTACATATCTGCCTACTCCAGACATGTCAAATCAATGGAGTCATACAATTAATATGTGGCCTGTTTGTGCCTGGCTTCTTTCATTTAACGTATTTTCAAGGTTCATACACATTGAAACACACATCAGTATTCCATTTTTTTTTTTAAACAATGCTTGGCACATACTAAGCACTTAATACATGTGCATTACTGTTAATATTACTGTCACCCTTTTCAGAACCCAGTTCCCCAGGACAATCTTTTTTCATTTTTTTTAAAGATTTTGTTTATTTTTAGAGAGAGGAGAAGAGAGGGAGAAAGATAGGGAGAGAAACATCAGTGTGTAAGAGCTACATCCATTGGTTGCCTCTCGCACACCCCCAATTGGGGACCTGACCTGCAGCCTAGGCATGTGCCCTGACCGAGAATTGAACCGGCAACCTTTCAGTTTGCAGGCCGGCACCCAGTCCACTGAGCCACACCAGCCAGGGCTCCATTTCTTTTTATGGCACAATATTCCATTTTGTAGATATACCAAATTCTATTTATCTGTTCATCAGTTTATAAACATGTTTCTAATTTTTGGCTATTATGAATAATGATGTTATGAACATTTGTGTACATGTTTTTCTCTTTTGTGTATAAATTTGTGTGTCTTTACTTGTTTCTAATAAGCTAAATGTTTAATTCATCTAGAATATGTTATGACATGGGAATCTATTTCTTTCCTTCCAAAACAGCAGCTACCAGTAATCTGAGTACAGAAGACTAGATGTTCGTATCTTTCTTCAAGTCTTTTAAAGTTATCTAGAACGAGCAAAACTCCCTATTAATTTTTCCAGCAACTCACAATTGTCATTGCAAACCATCCAACTTGGTTTTGAAGGGAGTAACTTTCTTTTTACACTTATATTTCATTAGTTTATGTAATATTTAATAAATTTATAAAACACAGTAAGTAAACTGAAATAAGTACAACTGGCTCTTGATAACTATATAAATCCACTGTAATGAGCATAATGTGCGGTTATATTAGAGAAGAGCCAGCATTCCACATACTATGGAACTCAGGATTGAATCTGTCTCTTTCATTGTGTTGGTTATTCTTGGGCATTTATTATTGGTTATTCTGCGTTCATCTCTACTTGGGTAACTTGATGGAGGAGGGAGGGCTATGATGGGCAGTGGATGTTGCTCTGCCTTGAACTATTTTCAATGGCAGTGCAGATGCTAAAACTCCAAAAACTGTTCTTCTGGGAATGCCTATTTCTCATTCTTGCCAGGTGTTACAAGTAAAGGGGGGAGGGGGAGCATGATGTCCTCTCTCCCCATCAATCTCCTGTTCTTAGAATTTCAATGCTGTATGTCAGTTATGTATCTCAATAAAACAGGGGCAAAAGAATTTAAGCTTGATAGCAGATACCCTCCTTGCTGATATGTGGCACACAAAGGGAGAGATGCTTTTGTTGAAATTCCCAAGTAGTCAGTCTTTTACCATGGGTCTCCCCTTTCCTCTCTACCTCCACTACCTCCAGAAATGGGAGTCATTCAGTGCTGCATCATTTTCTTGCGCTAATCCTCCTCCTGCCACTGAGGCTACCCTCTGGACTTTCCCTCTACTTTCTACCTTTTACAAGTTTCTCAGTTTCTGATTCACCAAAACTCTCCTCCTAGTTTTTGAGTATGGAGATACATATGTGTCTTTAATATACTTTTTATGCATTACTTTACACATCACTAAATGTTAATTCTATATAAATTCCTACTTCCTCATGCCATGCTACAGTTTTACTGTATGCCATATTCAATTTATCAATTGTTTTCCAAGTACTACATCTATACGTGTAAGTTAAATGGTATTTGTGGGTAAATTCTAACTATTTGAGGTTTATGTATCATAGTTCTGCTAACCTCATAGTAGGGAAATTTGTTTTTCTTTCTTCTAGGACAGTATAAACAACAGAAAAAGGTTTTTAAAAATTTGATAGGACTCTGTACTTTGTATTTTGTTGGGGGGAGCTTTTTATATACACTTAATGGTCGGGCAAACAAAGTGTTCAGAATTGTTTAAACCAATGAGAAGTAAATCTCCTAACTGCCCAGAAAAAGGCTTTTATAACAATTTGATATACCTGTCCAGGTATGTCCTAAACAAATATATGTGGACACATATATACATGTAACTCATCCTATATATACGTATATGTATCATTAATAAAATGACATCAATCTGTTTTACAACTTGCTTTTTTCACTTTATATATACAGTTTTCAATATCCAAACGTAGATCAAATTTATTCCTTAACAGCTTCATAGCATACTATTGCTTGGATGTGCCATAATTTATACTTCCACAGAAACATATGTTTTGGTTGTATTAAGTAATATCCCTGTACAAATATACTTGTACTCTTGTATCTTGGATAAGTTTTAAGAAGGGGAATGAGTCAAAAATTGATATTACCATATTGTCTTCCAGAAATGTTTGTGCCAACTTACTTTATGAGATGGATTTAGACAGCTGGACTTTTAAACATGATATAATTAACTTGAAGCCATAAAGTAAAGACATAAATTTTACAATGTAAGAACTGAAATTTTCTGTTAAGCAAAATACACAAAGTCAGATACTGAGGCTTTTTTTTACATTTTGGGAGAAAAAACTTAAACTTATAACATCTACAATTAAAATTGAACATAACATCTTTAAAACAAAAATAATGCTAACTAAGGTCTATGAAGGTAGGTATCAATGAATCCTCTTTGATGCTACATTCTTAGAACTAGCACACTGCCCGGTATATATGAGCATCTTAAGTAAATAAAATATAAATAACCCAATAGGAAAACAGGCCAGGGAAAATTATATACAAACAAAAAATGTCCAAAAGACATAGAACAAATGTTCAAACTTTAAACCTAAATTCTCAAATTAAAACAAAAAAAACCTGTCATGATTTGTAAGACAGGCAAAGTTTAACAAGTGTAAACTGGTTCAACTTTTTGGAGGATAATTTAACAATTCTCTTAAAATTTTAAGTGTGATTATTACTCTGCCATTAATTCTACTAGTAGGAATTTAACTTACAGAAACAATTGCCTAAGTATAAAGAAGTAGTTTCAGTGCACCGTTGTTTATAAACAAAAACAACTGGAAGCAACACAAGTGTCCATCAACCAAGAACTAAATAAACTATGGGACATCTACATAATACAGTAATATAAAAGATTTCAGGAAAAATGTCTAGTTGCTTAAAGGGAAACCTATGTATGGAAGAGAAAATACACCCTCCTAGAAAGGAAGTGTGAGCTGGAGATTGGGGGAGAATAAAGGAATAGCGCATACCAGAAAGGCAGATTGACAGCTGTTCATCATCCACTGGAGATGCTTTTTGACTGGTCTTCCCACTTCCTACTTGATTTTCTAGTTTGAGTCCACTGCATGTCAAAGGAGCCTCCAGTGGACTTTTACAATAAGGGTGATCCAACAACTTAGAACTAAGAATGTTCTGCTTGAGAGATCCATCCTCATCCATTTGGCATGAGCTCTCTTTCTGAACAGTCTCTTCGGACACAGGCCCGTCTATACTACTTACAGACTGCTCTGGCCCAGACAATGACAATTTTACTCTGTCACCTTTGACAGTACTTGTCCTATCTTCCTGATCCAGAGTCATAGCTTCTCTTTCGGTTTCTGAGATTAACACGTTACTAGAATGATGGTCTGGTAAGGAGATGTCATGAACCAGCTCTGGAAACTCCCACTTAGGAGAGGAACAGGGTGACTGGTCCCAGGTATATGTGGCACTGCCATTCTGTTGGTCAGGAAATGCTTCATCTAAACTAAGCTCCTTGCCCAAGAAAGGGCTTCCTTTAGTGCAGCCATCAGGCATATGAGAGTTCTTTCCTTTCACCACAGCACTGCTGTCCATATCTGGGAAGCACGGTTGATGCTGACAAGAAGGGTCTTTAAGTTCTGGGGAAGAGAATGGGCTGCAACTGCCACCCTCACCGTTCTCCCTAAGGGTCTCTTGATGGTCCCCAGGGACCTGCACCCAGCTTTGCTGGGCTTTTTTTAGCTTGCAAATTTTGCTTTTTGTTCTGAAGTGCTGGGATCTGAGAATCCTATACCGAAATCTAATCATGGGTAATTTCTCATACATCATAAAAGGAGATACTTTTATTCTTCTTTGTTGGTTAAGTTGGAACTTTTTTGGAGTCAGGGATCCCCCATTCCTGTGGTGCTCCAGCCCTTGGTAGTAGCCATAACAAAAGCGCTTTCTCTTATGCTTGCTCAAAGTGACCACAACGGTGCCACTCTCAACTGAACTTTGACACTCCCCATTGAACGTCATGGGAAAGTCAGAAGCTTGCAGCTCTGTCCTAGGTCTGTGACCAATGGCCTGACCTAAAACACTATTTGCTGACAAATCAGCAACTGCCTTCAAGAGACTTTTCTCTCTGCGGTATTCATGGTCAGAGTTCTTTGTTGACAGCAGCTTCTCTGCTTGGAGTTTCAGGAGGGTCCTTGCGGAGGAAACGAAGTGTTTAGTGCCTTTTCTTTTCACCTTAGATGAAAAAGTATTAACATTTCCAGCAGCCACATTCAATTTTGCCTTAGCAAAAAAGGGTTTATCCTGGATCCACGTTCTCTGGATTTGAAAGGCCTTCTTTCTGCACTGGAAATGCCTCAACTGCCTGCTCCAAGTAATCAGCCTTCCCAACTTCGCTTTCAGAATGCACAAGTGCTGGTGAAAGTAGAACTTCTTAAAGCCTCCAAACCCAGTGTTCCACTTCTCAGAAAAGGCTAAGTGGATTCCTTTCCTCCATAGAATTTTCCTCTGTTTTTTCATTTTTCTGATACATAATGAGATCTGGATGTAGCTATAAAGAAGAGAATGAAAAGTTACTTTTCTATCCTAAAAATGAGGTCATAAAGACATACTCACAGAAATATAAGTTGGAAAATTGAAAAAAAAAAGCACAGGAAGTTCAACTTAGACTATCAGAAATAATGAAATCCTGGTATTCAAGGTATTCCCACAAAGACAGTTGAGGAGGGAAGACATGAGTACTCTAGCACAACCCTGTTTGCCGTACATGCTTATGGTAAGTTTCAAGAATCATTTCCCAATATATAGTTTCTGATGGAATAGACAAGGGCAGGGAGTCAGAATAGAATTTCTAAGTGTTGGCCCTGTTCCTCAACTGTTAAGTGACTTTATGCAAGTCACCCAAATTTTGTGTTGTCATTTGTAAAATGAAGCATGGGAGGGGTAAGGGGACCAGATACCAATTAAGACTAATTCCAGCCCTGGCTGGTGTGGCTCAGAGCATCAGCCTGAAAACCGAAACGTCACTGGTTTGATTCTCCATCAGGGCACATGCCTGGGTTGTGGGCCAGGTCCCCAGTTGGGGGCATGCAAGAGTCAACTGATTTATGTTTCTCCTCTTTTTTCTCCGAAAAATAAATAAAATAAAAAGTAATTAAAAAAATAAAAAGAATGATTCCATATCAATTTGTTGCATGTAGCATGTGGTTCAATGGTTGGACACTGTCCCACAAAGTGAAAGATCACTGGTTCAACTCCTGGTCAGGGCACAGGCCTGGGTTGTGGATTTGGTCTCTAGTTGGGGCACACTGAAGAGGCGACTGATCGATGTTTCTCTCTTAAATTGTTTCTCTCCCTCTCTTTCTCCCTCCCTTCCCCTCTCTCTAAAAAATAAATATATATTTTTAAAAAGGGCAGGTACTTCTGCTATCTATATAGTCATCCACAGACAGATACTCAATAAATTCATGCCAAATCAGTATCTCAAGAGTGATACTGGCCTCCTCTTTGTCAACCAATTATTGACTATGTGGGGACAGGACTCCATCAGGTGCTCTCCCCCAGTTATGTTCTCAAGTAAATACAATTTTAAAAAGCCAATGCAGCATGTGTGTGTGTGTGTGTGTGTGTGTGTGTGTGAGAGAGAGAACTTTAGGAACACACCTATAAGAAATGGTAGATAAAAATGATACTCAAAACTAAATATGACTCCCCTATGATTTAATAAGATCTCATATTACTGAAGGCTCTCTAGCTAGAAGGTTCTCTAGCCACTGCAGGTGGAGTAGAAGAAATACTAAACTAAGAATCAGAGAACGAATATTCTAATTTCAGCTTGCTAATAACTTACTAAGAAGTTGTATTACCATTCTGTGCATTAGTTTTCTCTGGGGAAAAACAGGTGGGGATTGACACATTTTTACCTCAGTTCCCCCTCTAAATCCCATTAAGATGACAAAATGGAGTTTTTAAAAAGGCAAAAACACTCAATGACAAAGAAAATAAAAGTTTGAAAGAAGAAAAGTAGATGAGTAACAATTAACAGAGTTAGTAAGCCAAAAGAGCAAAAACTAAGCCAGCAGTAGGGGAAGCCAAAAAACAAGCTACAGGACCTCAGAAAGGCTTAAGAATTGGAAGTAATACCTATGAAGGTCAGAGTATGAGGGGAGCGGAAAAAGGAAGGACTGAATCAAAGTCTGAATGAAAAACAGACCCTAAGATCCCTTCCCCTATCCTAGTAGGTAACCAAAGTTTCACTTTTGGGGAGGATGATCCAGGACAGTTAAGCACACCATGTATAACTAAGGGCAGGGGGACAATAGGAGAATATTAAATAAGTTTACATAGTGAATTACTTCCCTAACCTCTTTTGCTACTCGGTTCCCAGAAAGATTTATACCCCCAAGGGTACAATACTTCTTCTCAGGGAAGAAGAGATCATTCAAAGAGAAAATATCAACAGATATTGATATTTTGGGATGCCTCAGCTAAATAGGCCTGAAAGATCACTCTAGCAGGGGTGTCCAACCCATAGTCTACAGGTTGCACGCAGCCCAGGATGTCTATGAATGCAGCCCAACACAAAATCATCAATTTACTTAAAATCTTTTTTTTGCTCATCAGTTTTCATTAGTGTTCGTTAGTGTATTTGCTGTGTGGCTCAAGACAACTCTTCTTCCAGTGTGGCCCAGAGACACCAAAAGGTTGGACACCCCTGCACAGTGTAGTCCAAAGTTTAAGAAGCAATGATTGCTGGAAGAAGGGGGTATAAGGGGACTAAATTGTACTGGAAAAAATACAATAAAGATTAAGTTTAAAAAAAAAAAATAGTAGCAGCCCTAGCTGATGTAGCCAAGCAGATTGAGAGCAGGACTGTGAACCAAAGGGATGCAAGTTTGATTCCCCGTCAGGGCACATGCCTGGTTTGCAGGCCACGTCCCCAGTGGGAGGCACCTGAGAGGCAACCACACATGGATGTTTCTCTCCCTCTCCTTCTCCCTCACTTATCCTCTAAAAATAAATTTTTAAAAATCTTAAAAAAATAAAAATAAAAAAGCAACAAGACTCCAAACTCCTCCCCAACTCCACACAGAAGGTAACTGCCCCACCTCTACCCAAGATTAGTTTATCCTTCAGAAAGGGTAAAATAGAAGCTTTGAAGATGGGAGTACAAGGCATAATGTAAAGATAGAATTATATGTTGAATACAAGACCCCCCCACACACTTTCCCATTTGTCTCCCAGACCCTAGGTAATCTGTTTTATCCACTCAAGCAGGAGATTGGAGGATTCCTCTCTAGAGAATCTGGTTAGTCCACAAGAAAATCCATTTATACAGATATTCCCCCCACAAAATGGCCCAGCATGGCCCATAGTTGATCTCAAAGTTGACAAGTCCCGTCACATGCTCAGAATTTCCAAGCGACTTCTTAGTAGTCTTTCCTTAAAATGACAGAATAACCAAGAATCACCAGACTTCTAGTGAATCAAAAGTAGACCAAAGAGATAAAAGTAAAAACTGATATGGAGAAGTCAACTCTAAAAAACTAAGGCGGGCAGGGAAGGTGAGTTACTGTTCAGTGGGTATGGAGTTCGGTTTGGGAAGATGAAAAAGGTTCTGGAGACGGAGGGTGGTGACGGCTGCACAACAGTGCCAACGTGCTCGACACCACTGCACTGCACACCTAACAATGATTAAAATGGTAAATTTTATCATGTATATTTAATCACATTAAAAAAGTGACAAGAGGGAAGAAAAAAAACCTAACAGAGTCCTAAAAGAACCAAAATAAAATCCACTAGGAAAAAAAAGAATAGAATGTTATATATTGTTTTTTATAGGCACAGAAACTTGTCATTTTAATTGGGGCAAGAAAAAAATTTTAAGTAATAATCATAAACAATAAAGGGGCCTTGGAAATGAAAAATAATAGCAAAAATGAAAAACTCAATAGAAAATAAAGAGCTAATATCCCTAACATAATGAACTCTTAGATTGAGGAATAAAGAACAAAAAGCCTAATGGGAAAATGGAAGAAAAGACATGAGAAGACAATTCACAAATAAAGATTTCTAAATAATCCTTATTCATAAAAAAAGATGTTTGAGCCCTCAACAGTGTGGCTCAGTTCATTGGGTATCATTCTACAAAGTTAAAGGTCACCGGTTTGATTCCTGATCAGGGCATATGCCTAGGTTATGGGTTTGCTACCTACTTGGGGCGCCTGTGAGAGGCAACCAATCAATGTTTTTCTCCCACATTGATGTTTCTCTTCTTCTCTTTCTCCTTTCCATTCTAAAGAATAAGTAAATAAATAAAAATTTTTAAAGAAAAGATGTTTAAGAATTCCAAGATGGCTGCAGAGTAGGTGGAAGCAACTCCTATCTGCTCTTGG
The DNA here is from genome assembly GCA_004026765.1 of Micronycteris hirsuta. Lineage (NCBI taxonomy): Eukaryota > Metazoa > Chordata > Mammalia > Chiroptera > Phyllostomidae > Micronycteris > Micronycteris hirsuta. Next base: position 501 of record PVJI01006784.1, on the reverse strand, counting down.
CCCCAAATCTGATTTACAGCTAAATTACAGAGCAAATGGTCTGAATAACCAACAGAACACTAGCTGAACTATAATGTAAAAACCAAAGTCTTACAGAAGAAGCCACACAGAAACTGGCAAGAGGGGTGGAGACACGGAAAGGGATAGCTCTGCACTAAGGTGCAGTAGAGGCTGAGATGCCAGAGGGGTACTGTGGCTGCAAAACTCCCTCGCCCTGGGAGCACGGGGTCTCAACCCCATGCAGGAATCCCCATGCAGGATTGATCCCATTAGTATTATGTGGTGACCTTCTTTCTCTCTTGTTATGGCCTTTGTTTTTAAGTCTATTTTGTCAGATATTAAGTATTGTTACCTCAGCTTTCGCCTATAAACATATATGCAGCCCAATATAGGAGCACCAATATACATAAAGAAAATCTTGGTGGACTTTAAGGGAGACATCGACAGCAATACAGTCATACTAGGGAATTTTAATACTCCACTGTTAACAATGGATAGATA
>PVJI01006783.1:0-83642 GCA_004026765.1 Micronycteris hirsuta | reverse complement strand
TTTTTTGTGTGTATCCATTATACGCCAGTAAAAATGTCAAAAAAAGAAATTCTGTCTAAAATAATGACATATCTAACTGTGAAAATGTATTTAAATTAACAGGAATGTCCCTTTAAATTTAATGCTGACCACAATGCTTTGTAATTTTCCTTTCAGAAACTGGATTTTCCCAGCATGACACCCAGTGCTGGCATCAGTAACAGACACTTAAAAACACGCATGCCAAGGAGTTAACAGGAAATATCTTGGCAAATTCAGAGTCAAAAGGAAAGCACAAAATTGTCAGGACACATATCGTGTTTCTCAGAATTATCTGTATCACATTGGAAGTTTTTATACGGAAGTGTGTGTTGACACAAATGATTAAGGCCAGGATTCCTACAATTGACAGGAAAATGACCTATAAATAATGACCTGCGATGGACTTGTCATACAGTCATTAAGTGAAATATTCTAGTACCAGTTTCCTCCCTTTGGTATCCCAGTTTCCGGCTTCTGTGAAGTACTCTTCCTTTGCAAAGATCACTCACTTTATCTCAGACCATCAAGTTTTCTTTGGGCTCCATCAAATGATCATTTCGTTCTCTCTCTTAGTAGATAACAATATCAAATCGAGTTTCCCAAGCCTTTTTGGATCACATTTTGCTTGCACAGAAATTTTCTCTGGAGAGCATCTTATTTCTCTTTCTACATAAAAAGCAAAATAAAATGCTTAAAATTTTGAAAGTTTAGAATTTAAGTTTAAGATAAAAGTTAATGTTTAATAATCACTAAGCAACCAGTGGCCAATTATTTTGTGTAACACAGATGCTATATTTTTCTATTAAATTAATAGAAACATGCAAATGAGTTAAATATTAAAATTCAATTTTTTACTATGTATGTGGAGAAAAATGTAAATTTCTAGATAGATCATTTCATTAACTAAACAGTAGATCAAAGTTTCTCCACATGAGGAATATAACTCTCAAGGTTTACAGAAAAGTAATAGTGGAGACGGTGAATAAAATTGTTATTTTTTAGTTTTTAGGGGCTCCAGCAAGGTTCTCTCCTTTGCCATTTCTCCTTCTCTGGGGACCAGTGGTCTCCTTTTTCTTCCTCCTTCTTTCCTTTCTCCTTCCCTTTTCTTCCTTACCTTCATGTTGGTGGTTGGGGATTACTGTGGAAAAGTAGTATGTGATGTGGTTGGGGATTACTGTGGAAAAGTAGTATGTGATAATCACTGTCTTCTAAACCCACAAGCGTGATGCATGTTTTAGGTACTTACAGGAAAAGAAAAATGGATACTTTGAGACCATTTACAATGATCATATTATATTAAATCAATTTTGATGTGATAAAACTAATATGTAATGAAAGCGGAGAAATGTTTACAAAAATCATTCCATCACCAATGAGAAGTGAGGGCTCCATCAGAAGCCAATTATTTTATATAACACAGACTCTATAAATAAAGTTTGATATAACTGCTTGGAAAATGATTCTCAAACAGAGAATCAATACCCTGTAAATTCTATATTCAGTAATTCACTATGTTCCTTACTCTAAGTGCTAATATTGGGATAACTTATTTTTTAGTATACAAAATGACTTCTTTTAAGACTGTGTAAATCATCTCACATTAACTGATCTCTAAGGAAGAAACATGCTGGTTTTGTACTGATGTTTAAAGGTTCAGAGATAGAAGTCACCTTAGAATCAATTTCATTTAAACTTCTCACTTAACAGATAGTGAAAGTGGGTTTGGGAGATTTTAGGGTAAATGTGACTTCCCTGTGTTCACGTGGCCCAAACCAAAACCGGTCTCTGAATGAGTGAGATTCTGATACAACATGATGTATTGAATCTGTACGTCCTGTAAAGCAATTCTAATTCTGAGACTAGAATTACTTTTATTCTCTACCTGCCATTGTGTTATACACTCTCTGGACTACATATGTGTCCATCAACATGGCTGTGTGGTGTAGCAGGGGTGTCCAACCTAAGGCCCATGGGCCCCATGTGGCCCAGGACAGCTACAAACGCAGCACAGCACAAAATTGTAAATTTACTTAAAACATTATGAGATTTTTTTTTTTGTGATTACGTGTTGCACTGTATCTAATGTGTGGCCCAAGACAACTGTCCTTCCAGTGTGGCCCAGGGATGCCGATAGGTTGGACACCCCTGCTAGATTTGGAGAACATGAAAAGAGAAGTAAGGCAAAAGCTTGTCCTTAAAAGGGCCTCACAATCGTAATGGTAAGACAGGACACGAATGCATGAAAAAAAGCAAAGGGGAAATGCAGACTAGGCAGCGAAGTTCAGCCCCTTCCAACTGAGTCCTAATAGGTATCTCTCTCTCCAGTGTTTACCCCTTGAACCACCATCATTACAGCCGTATGATAACCTCTCCAGAGCACCTCTGCACTCTTCCTCTGCTTGCACTTATTGGTGGGTGTCCCTTAAGAAAGAATCTAGAACTGCTTAGTTGGAGAAGTAGCACTAAATACCTTATGAACCTACCCTCCACCCATCCTACAGATTTGTTCACCAGTGTTGGCTCTCATTATTCACCTATAAGGGAACTAATCTCCAGCTAAAGTACATGATCCACTATTGAACGAACGCGCCTATTCTTAAAAATTTGCCTCCACGTTCCTACTTATGTGGTGCTATGTTGGATGCCCTCTTTTCAGCCTGTGTATCAAAATTCTGATGTAATCTACAGTCCAAGTTGAGTGCTGCCTTTTTCATAAAGCTTTTCTTGCTCAGTCAGGAGTGGTCATCCAGTGCCTAGAACATCTTTAGAAATATGGTCATATTGTTCTTGAGGCACTCAACACATTTGCCTTTGAACTATACCTCTTTTGTTTCTCCTGTTATAGTTTATGTTCACTGAGAACTAGAAATACCAACCTCTGATTCACCCATACAATTTAGAAATATATCTAGTACAACTTTTGTTATATAAAATCTCAGGAATTAATTTTAAAAACACTGGTTAAGAAAGAACTTAACATTTATTGGGCCTGACTTCTCACTCAATAAAGGAGGAGCAAAAAAGAGAGTTGGTTTGATTTTTGAACAGTCATAATAAAAAAAAATCTCTGTGGCTTTAGGGTAAGAACTCTCACAATACAACAATAATAAGATGACCACAAAAAAGGGGAAGGATACTTGGACAACCACCTCACGGAAAAGACATACAAATGGCTAATAAGCTCAAAACCAGATATTGAATTTCATTAATCATTAGGAAAATGCAAGTTGAAACTGCCATAGATACCACTACACATCCATTAGGCTAGCTAAACTTATTTAAAAACAAACAAAACCCTGGCAATACCATCTGTGTTGAGTAACTGTAGCAACCAAAATGCTCATATACTGTTAGTGGGGGTATAAAGTGGTAAACCACTCTGGAAAACAGTTTGGCAATTTCTTATAGTTAAATATACACTTTTTCTATGAACTCGTTTATTTTACAGCTATGTATTTATCCAAGAAAATATTAAAATATGTGCTTATAGAAAGACTTGTAGATTATTGTTGATAGCAAATTTACTCATAATAGCCCCAATATGAAAAAAAACCCCTCAAGTTCCCATAAAGAGGTAAAGAGATTAACAAATTGTGAAATATTCATATAATAAAATACTACTCAACAGTAGAAAGAAGCAGACAACTCATAAAAAGAGTAGCTGGATAAATCCCCAAATTATCAGCCTGATTGAAAGAAGCCAGGAAGAAGAGAATATGTGATATGTGATTCCATTTTGTAATGGCAGAAGCAGTTGCCATGCTGAGGGGGGAAAAGGGATTAGCTGAAAATGGGCTTGAAGAAACTTCTCGGAGTGATGGGAATGCCCTGTATCCTGACTGCTGAACTCTTTAAGGCTTCAGCGTGTAATAGAAAAAACCACACTAACCTCTACAAAGGGTGGACGCCCTCACGTTGGAAGTTTTATTTATATATTAGTAAAGCAATTATGTCTCATTCTTTCAAGTTAATTTTTGGCATATTGAATTAGTGAAACTTTACTATATAGACATCGGGTGCTTTTGTATCATTGCGACAGTGCTAAATACAAAAGAAAAATGTAGTTTTGGAGTTCATTTTCTAAAACTCTTAGGTCAGACATGTTTTGGTATTCAGAACTGTTTGGGTTTTAGAATAGTAGTGTGGTGCACATACCATTTATTACACACCAGCTGCAGCTTCCCTTAATGAAAACATTAATATGTCTGTAGTGAAACACATGGAAATGTATACGAAGTAAGGTAAAGACTATATTTAGCCTCATGTCATTTCAGGGCATGTTTTTAAACCAAATGAGATCTAGTATGACACTTAGTCCAAACTTTCAGTTTCTAAATGTTTTTGGATTTAAAAATTGCAAGTTAGTACTATAGAGGTATAGTTCAATTTACCAATAATTATTAAGATGGCTCAACAGGGAACATGCCTGCTGTGTTTCCAGGTTATGTAAGTACTTGTGATGAACTGATACTCTTGTCAAGTACAGGAATCTTAGCCAACGTGAAATTTCATAGCACTGTTCGTTCAGTGAGGAAATAGAATCCCAGCCAAAGAAAAAATTTCTGGTTTTAGTGGACTTACTGTAAGGATGAGGTAACATTTTCTGTACTTGAATGAAAGAAACATCCTTCTACCTATTTATTTTCATTTTAAGATATGTACCCATATCACAAAACTACAAGAAATGAAGAATCTTTCTACAAGAAATCTTTCCCCTCTAAAATTAACAAAAAACTCAATATAGAATTGAAGACATAAAATGTTAAATTTTTCTTTACAATCACTGCTAAGTTCTTGTTCAGTTGTGCCTGAGTTTTTCTCTGTCTGGGTCAGTGCATGTGTGTGTGCGCGTGTGTGGACATTCACATCACCTCCGTTCCTAAGGCAACACTGGCCAATAAGATGTGGATGGATGTAATGTAAAATAGTACCAAGAGCATGGAGATGTGAGTTAGTAAACCTGACCTTACTTGTATTCTCAGTCCTCTCTTAAAAATCTCATGACTATATATATTTTAGCTTCTCTGAACCTAAGTTTTATCATCTGTAATTTGAGAGCTGTAAATAAAACTTTTCTGGCTTGTTTTTAGGATAACACAAGGTACTGTCAATCATCCAGCATGGGAGACACTTGACACGTGGTAATTATAAGTTTATTATAGTATTGCTATAGTCTTAACAGAAATCTATGGTTGATTGGGAAGGGAAGTTTGTATTAGAGATCAGCTTAAAACCTCACCTTGTGAAAATGTTCTGTTTCTCTCTGTAAGACTATGAACATTTTTACCACTGGAATTTGGCAAGAGCTACATTTGATAAAATGTTTGATGAATCCGCACATCATCTACTCTTTACAACTTCCCCTACAAAGCCTGTGGTGAGACATCATAATGCAACCAGTCTAAAAATGTTTCAGAGTTTTAGGAGAGCAGGAGAAAAAATTTCACTCCATATAAAAGATGTATAAATTATAATCGGTAGTCATTAAAAAATTAAGATTCTGATTGAATTTTGACATAGTGAATGAAATTTAACCCCTTTTAGAAAAGTTTGGCTTTATTATCTGAAAATGCAAATGAGGGAGGGTGTTGTAAAAGGTCAGCTACGAACAACCAGCTAGAGTCCATTAAGTCATTTATTCTTGAAATAATTCTTTCAGATTGATTACTTAAGTAACAAATACAGTCAGGCAATCGACTTATTCCTCTTTTATTTATTTATTTTTCACCACTTAGTTCTTATGGGAAATTCTATCCAGGTCATCATAACACAATTGAAAACAACTGATAATGAAAAGAATGCTAATTGGTTTCCTCTCTCTCTTATCACTGGTCCCTACACAAACGAATGCTTCCACATTCTTCCTCTTGTTTGTATCCAACCACTCTATATATCTAGACTTGAAAAATTTTTGGAAGTAATCATGAACTAACAAAGCTATGCACAGCATTGATAAAGTATATTGAGTAGTAGACAGCACAATGAACTTGGACAAGAAATAGTGTTTATAGTCTTTGAATCAAATATTTATTGAACAAGCACTAAGCCAAGTGCTAAGGATAAAAAGACAAGACTCGGTTTTGCCCTTTGGGAACCCAGAGTTTAGTAAGGGAGATTTGTAAATAAACAAAGGCAACACAGAGCAATGAATGCAATAACAGATTGTAGCCAAAGTAATAAACCTTGAGACAAATAATAAGCATGCTGGGCCAGCACGGCTGGGGCCATTACAGCCCTCAGAGCCTTGGGTTCTGCTCTGAGACTTATGTGGCCAAACCAGCATCACCTCAGATTGGGTGAGCCAGGAACTATCCTTCCCTCAATTCCACCTCCTTCAAAGAGACTGTCACGACTAAATTCATGAATTCCCTGGCCTTTTAATTCCTGTTTAATCCAGCCAATATCCAAAGTCTCAGTGACCTCTTTAATAAATAGTATAATCTATTGCAAAAAAAATCTATTTTCTATTGCATTATATACAATTTTTTATTGTTATTCTATTGCAATTGTCCCAATTTTTTCTCTTTGCCCTCCTCTGCCCATCCCACACCATTGCTCCTGCAGTCAATCCCCACACTGTTGTCCATGTCCATGGGTCATTCATTCATGTTCCTCGACTAATCCTTTCCCCTTCTTTCCACCATTGTCCCCCTTCCCCCTCTCTTTTGGAAAACTGTCCATGTTTTCCCTTCCTGTGGTTCTATTTTGTTCATTACTTTATTTTGTTGATTAGATTCCTCTTATAGGTGAGATCATATGGTATTTGTCTTTCACCAACTGGGTTATTTCACTTAGCATAACATTCTCCAGTTCCATCTGTGCTGTCACAAAAGGTAGGAGCTCCTTCTTTTTTTCTGCTGTGTAGTATTCCGTTGTGTAAACGTATCACAGTTTTTTGATCCACCTATTTACTGATGGACACTTAGGCTGCTTCTAGCACTTGGCTATTGTATATAGTGCTGCTATGAACATTAGGATGCATAGGTTCTTTTGAATTGGTGATTCAAGATTCTTAGAGTATGTTACCAGCAGTGGAATCACTGGGTCAAAAGGCAGTTTGCTTTCTAGTTTTTTCAGGAAATTCCATACTGTTTTCCACAGTGGCTGCACCAGTCTACATTCCCACCAACAGTGTTCTAGGGTTCCCTTTGCTTCACAACCTTGCCAGCACTTGTTTGTTGATTTACTAATGACAGCCATTCTGACAGGAGTGAGGTGATATCTCATCGTGGTTTTAATTTGCATCTCTCTGATGGCTAGTGATGTTGAGCATATTTTCATATGTCTATGGGCCCTCTGTATGTCCCCCTTGGAGAAGTGTCTATTCACATCCTTTGTCCATTTTTTAATTTGATCGCTTGTCTTGCTGGTGTTGAGTCATATGTGTTCTTTATATATTTTGGATATCAAACCCTTGTCTAATGTATCCTTGGCAAATATGTTCTCCCATACACTCTGTTCCCTTTTCATTTTAATGATGGTTTCTTTAATTGTGCAGAAGCTTTTTAGTTTGATATAGTCCCATTTGTTTATTTCTTCCCTTTATTTCCCTTGCCCTAGGAGATATATCAGCAAATATATTGCTATGTGAGATATCTAAAATTTTCCTGCCTATGTTTTCCTCTAGGATTTTTATCGTATCATGACTTATATTTCAGTCTTTTATCCATTTTGAGTTTATTCAGGTGTATGGTATAAGTTGGTGGTCTATTTTCATATTTTTGCATTCACCAGTCCAGTTCTCCCAATACCATTTATTGAAGAGGCTATTTTTGCTCCGTTGTATGCTCCTGCCCCTTTTATCAAATTAAATTGACCATAGAGACATGGTTTATTTCCAGTCTCTCTATTCTGTTTCATTGACCTGTGAATCTGTTCTTATGCCAGTACCAGACAGTTTTGATTACGGTGGCCTTGTAATACAGTTTGATATCAGGTATTGTGATCCCTCCTACTTTGTTCTTCTTTCTCAAGATTGCTGAGACTATTTGGGGTCATTTATGGTTTCATATAAATGGAAATCTGTGTTTTATATCTGTGAAATACGCCATTGGTATTTTAATAGGAATTGCATCCAATCTATAGATTGCTTTGGGTAGTATGGGCATTTTAATGATGTTAATTATTCCAATCCATGAATGTGGTATATGCTTCCATTTATTTATGATCTTCCTTAATTTCTTTTCTAGCTTTCCAAGTATAGATCTTTAACCCCCTTGGTAAATTTATTCCTAGGTACTTTATTTTTCTTGTTGCTATAGTAAATGGGATTTTTTTTTCTAGTTTCCCTTTCTGATATTTCATTGTTGGTGTACAAAAATGCCATTGATTTCTGAATATTGACTTTGTATACCACTCTTTTGCCAACTTCACTTATTAGGTCAAGTAGTTTTTTGTTGGAGACTAAAGGGTTTTCTCTGTACATTATCATGTTGTCTGTGAATAATGACAGCTTTACTTTCTCCTTTCCAATTTGGATGCTTTTTTTCCCTTGTCTGATTGATGTGGCCAGAACTTCAACATAAGATTGGTGAAAGTAGACACCCTTGTCTTGTTCCTGATCTTAAGGGGAAAGCTTTTAGTTTTTTCCTGTTGAGTATAATGTCAGCTGTAGGTGTCTCACATGTGGCTTTTAGTATGTTGAGTTATGTTCCCTCTATTCCAACTTTGCTGAGTGATTTTATCATAAATGGGAGCTAGATTTTATCAAATGCTTTCTCAGCATCTATTGATATGATCATGTAGTTTTTGTCCTTCATTTTATGTATGTGATGTATTACATTTGTTGATTTGTGAATACTGTACTATTCTTGCATCTTTGGATGAATCCCACTTGATCATGGTGTATGATCTTTTCATTGTATTGCTGAATCTGGATTGCTAATATTTTGTTCAGGATTTTAGCACCTAGGTTCATCAGAGATATTGGCCTGTAGTTTTTTTTCTTTGTTGTGTCTTTACCTGGTTTTGGAATTAGGATGTTACTCACCTCATACAAAAGAGTTTGGGAGTCTTCTCTCTTCTTGAATTCTTTGGAATAGTTTGGAAAGGATAGGGGTTAGTTCTTCCTTAAATGTTTGGTAAAACTCACCTATGAAGCCACCTGGTCCAGGGCTTTTGTGTGCCGGGAGTTTTTTGATTACTGCTTTTATTTCACTAGTTGTTATTGGTCTGTTGAAGCTTTCTGCTTTTTCTTGATTCAGTTTTAGAAGATTGTATGTTTCTAGAAATTTGTCCATTTCACTCAGGTTTTCCAATTTCTTGGCATACAGTTGTTCATAGTAATTTCTTAAAATCCTTTGTATTTCTGTGGTATCAGTTGTAACTTCTACTTTTTCATTTCTAATTTTATTTATTTGGGTCCTCTCTTTATTTTTCTTGATAAGTCTGCTTAAAGGTTCATCAATTTTGTTTATCTTTTCAAAGAACCAGCTCCTGGATTTATTGATCCTTTGAATTGTTCTTTTAGTCTGTATGTCATTTAACTCTGCTCTGATCTTGATTCTCTCCTTCCTTCTACTTGCTCTGGGCTTTGTTTGTTGTTGTTCTTTTAGTTCTTGTAGATGTAGGGTTAGGTTGTTTATTTGAGATTTTTCTATCTTCTTTTGGTAGGACTGTATTGCTATGAACTTCCCTTTCAGGATTGCCTTTGCTGTGTCCCATAGGTTTTGGGTTGTTCTGTGTTCATTTTCATTTGTTTCCAGATACTTTTTTATTTCTTTCTTGATCTTATTGTTGACCCATTCATTATTTTTTTAAAGATTTTATTTATTTATTTTTAGACAAAAGGGAAGGGAGGGAGAAAGAGAGGGAGAGAAACATCAATGTGTGGTTGCCTCTCATGTGGCCCCCACCGGGGACCCAGCCCGCAACCCAAGCATGTGCTCCAACTGGGAATCGAACTGGCGACCCTTTGGTTCGCAGCCCGCGCTCAATCCATTGAGCTACACCAGCCAGGGCAACCCATTCATTATATAATAACATTTTATTGAGTCTCTATGTATTTGAATGTTTTTGAGTTTTTTCCTTGAGGTTGGCTTCTAGTTTCAATCCATTGTTATCTGAGCATATGCTTGATAATTTCAATTTTCTTGAATTTTTTGAGGCTTGTTTTGTGTCCTACCATGTGGTCTATCTTTGAAAATATTACATGTACATATGAAAAGAATGTACATTTTGCTTCTTTAGGGTGAAAGATCATATATATATATGATCTTTCCATATGATCATTAAATCTGTTTAATCTAGAGTGTCATTCAGTGCCACAGTATCTTTGTTGATTCTTTGTAAGATTTATCCATTTTTGACAGTGGAGTGTAAAAATCCCCTACAACAGGGGTGTTAAACTCATTTTCACTGGGGGCCACATCAGCTTCGTGGTTGCCTTCAAAGGCCCAAATGTAATTTCAAGTCTTTGACAGTTAAGGAGTAGTTACATTTATACAGTCCTAAAATTATTTCGGCCCTTTGAAGGCAACTGTGAGGCTGATGTGGACCCCGGTGAAAATGAATTTGACACCCCTGCCCTACAATGACTGTGCTGTTGTCAATGTCTTTCTTGAAGATCTCCAAGATTTTCTTCATATATTTAGATGCTCCTATGTTGGGTGCATATATGTTTACAAGGGTTATATTGTCCTGTTGGATTACTCCCTTAAGTATTATGTAGTGACCTTCTTTGTCCCCTTTTATGGCTTTTGTTTTGAAGTCTACTTTGTCTAACATAAATATTGCTACCCCAGTTTTCTTTCCATGTCCATTTGCTTGGAATATTTTTTTCTATCCCTTTGCTCTCAACCTGTGTAGATGTTTTGTTCTGAGGTGGGACTCTTGTAGACAGCATATATGTAGGTCATATTTTGTTATCCGTTCAGCTACCCTATGTCTTTTGATTGGAACATTTGATCTATTCACATTTAAGGTTATTATTTATAGGTACTTATTCATTGCCACTTTTACCATACCCCCCTCTTCTTCTCTCTCTCTTCTCCTTTTTATAGCAGTCCCTTTAGCATCTCTTGCAGTGTTGGCTTGGGGGAGTCTTTTAGCCTTCGCTTAGCCAAGACTCTTTTAGCCTTCTTTTTTGTCCAGGAAGCTCTTTATTTTCACCTTCCATTTTAAATGGGAACCTTGCTGGTTAGAGTAGTCTTGGTTGTAGGTCCTTGCTTTTCATTACTTGGTATATTTTGTGCCAGTCCCTTCTGGTTTGTACTGTTTCTTTTGAGAAATCAGCTGATAGCCTTATTGGAGCTCCCTTGTATGTTACTAGCTGTTTCTATCTTGCTGCCTTTAAGATACTCTCTTTGTCTTTAAAATTTGTCATTTTAATTATGATGTGTCTTGGAGTAGGCCTCTTTGTGTTCATCTTGATTGGGACCATCTGTGCTTCCTGAACTTGCATGACTTTTTCCTTCACCAAGTTAGGGAAGTTTCCTGCCATTATTTTTTCAAACAAGTTTTCTATCCCTTGGTCCTTTTCTTCTCCTTCTGGTATTCCTATGACGTAAATGTTGTTACATTTCATGTTGTCCTGAAACTCCCTTTAACTATCCCCATTCTTTCTGAGTCTTTTTTCATTTTCTTGCTCTTTCTGGGAATTTCTTTCTACCTTGTCTTCCAGCTCACGGATTCAGTCCTCTGCTTCATCTAACCTGCTTTTAATTCCTTCTAGTGTATTTTTCATTCCAGACTGTGTTGTTCCTTTCTTTCTGGTTCTTATTCATAGTTTCTATGTCCTTTTTCATGCTGCTGTAGTTCCCACTAAGTTCCTTGTAGCTCCCATAAAGTTCTTTGTAGTTCTCACTGAGTTCTTAAACATCCTTATAACCATTATTTTGGTTATCTTTATCTGATAGATTGCTTGCCTCTTTCATTTAGCTCTTTTTCTCAGGATTCCTCCTTTCCTTTTGATTGGGGGTTATTTCTTTGTCTCCGTATTTTAGGTGATTCTTTTTATTTGTTGCTGCATCTCAGGTTGTTCTGCTCTACCTGCCTGTCTTCATGGGGTAGACTTCTGTGGTAGGAATTCTGTGGGCCTCAGTGGTGCATTCTCTTTGATCTCTCGATCTGTATGCTCTAGGGTTGCCCTTTATTCAGTTTATGTAGGCTCTCTTGTTGTACTTGGGCTTTGATTATTGATGGCTCATTTGTTGTTGGGTTCTCCCCTCTGGCTGGCTAACTGGGAGTCATAACCCCTGCCATGTCTTGCAAATGCCCATTGTGAAGCAACTTCTGTATTCCTTGGCTTCCACACTTCATATCAGCTAAGATTCTGTTGAATGATCAGTTTATTTTTCAGAAGATCAGCCAAGTATATGAGTTAGGGACAAGAGCAAGTAGACTCAGCTTCCACTTACTTGGCTGCCATCTTCTCTTTCTCTATTTACCTTTCTAGACAGCTTTTCTAGCCCCTCTTCCTTCTCTTTTCTCCCATGTCATACAACAATGCTCCCTAAAAGATCCATTCCACAGTGTAAAAATTCCTCTACACCATCAACTTCTATTTCAAACCTTCTTCCACATCTGCCTTAACTGACCCCCTGACTCTATCTTGAGAGCCCAGTTTCACTTGTAGGTCTTAAGAAGTAGCTTTCAATGGATTGTGTCAAACAGTAAGATTAGCAAATTTCATACATTTGCTTCCCCGATGAGCACTCCTACTGCTGTGAGTCTTGCCTTTCAGTCATATTACCTCTCCCATCCCTTACAGGTGGCATCTACCAAGCACCCGGCAGCTCCACCACATTCATTGAACACCTTGACAACTTAGTCACAGGCTTCTTCTTCATCACAGATTCCTGCTATCATCCTGTAAGATTTTCAGGTCCATGGGCAACCTGCTCAAGACTCTAGCCACTTTTTTCCCAATATTCTCCTTTACTTCATTCTTATACCCATTCTTAAGACTATCACCTGGACCTGGTCATAACCTGAAGCTAATAAAGTTCAAATCATCTGTCCATAACACATTTATTTTTGCAGCTAATTGTATGATGACTATTCTTTGACCTTTTCAGGATCTTTAGTCCTTTGACTTATCCAGACTCTGCTCTACCCTTATTCTAACCTTAACCCTAAGTCTAATCATAACCATGACTATGACCATAATCCATAATCTCGACTTCTGTCCTGATCAGCTAAGATTCTATGTTCCATTGTAAACTCACTCCCTTCTGTCTTATTCATTGCATTCATTGAACAAAAACTAAATTCTAAAGGAATCCATTTTCTGTGTCTTGGGCAGTTAATGACACAGAGAGGAAATAACAAAACAAATAAAGTAACACTAAATATTTATATTCTCCCATCCCATCTAGGTTATTAACAAATCTCTCATCTCACTGGCCTCAATTATTCTAACATTCTATACTTTTTTAGCCTCTATTTACACCACACCAGAGCCATCATTTTTCAGGTCCGGGTGAATTTACTTCCTGAAAGAGAAAAATAAAAGCTATCAGTTGGGCACACCCTTACTTCCCAATCACTCGACCTATAAACCTAATTGCATTTGCACCTATCTTATTCTCTTTCCTTCTTGTTTAACTAGAAGCATTGTCGCTCACCCTGTTTAAGGTCATTCCTTCCACCAGTGCCCTAGATTCAATCCCCTCTCACCTTCCTAGGAAGCATGCACTGTCTATTATCCCATTGCTCTTCTCTGGAATCAGCCTCTTTCTTTCTCAAATGGATCCTCTCCATAAGCATTCAAAGAGTTCTTTTCATCTTAAACACAAAATAATACAAAAACATAAAAATAAAACTTTCCTTGACCCCGGTTTTACTTCTGTCATCTTATCTCTCTTTCTTTCCTGATCTTGGCAGTCAAACTTTTTGACAAAGTTGAGAATGCTCACAGTATCTTCTTCTTCCCTCCCCACTCTCTCCTCAACACACTCTGATAAGCCTCATGTACTACTGCTCCATAAAACAGCTTCTGCTACCATCAGCAATGACCTCCATGCCACTAAATCCAAAAACCAATTTCTTGTTCCACGGCAGACTTTTCTCTGAGAAGTTCTGACCACTTTTGGTTAGAGGTTAATATAAAGAAGTTGTTAAAACTGTGGGCTCTAGGGTCAGACAACCTGGGATAGATTCCTGGATCTGCCAATTACTAACTGGGACTTAAAGCAATCAGTTAAAAAAAAATCTCTGTGCCTCAGTTTTCTTCTCTGTAAAATAAAGAGAAAACAGTAATTACTACATAGGAATTTTGTAAGAATAAAGTAAATGAATATTTGTAAAGTTCTTAGAACATAGCCTAGCACCTAGTAAGTTCTCAATAAATGTTATTATTAAATCAATCGGTCACTGTTTCCTTCTTGAATAACTCTGTTTTGAGCTCTTAAACTTCATTCTCCCTTGGTTTTGGTAGAATGGCTACTTATGTCTGTCCTGAAGACTGTACAAAAGGAAAATGACATGCTCAGGGGCTTAACAATGTCAATTCAAACAGAGATCTTCTTTCATGATCCTAAAAAAACACATACTTTTGTATATATGTATTTATTCTTATTTGTATATAGCAGAGTAGAAATGGCTGAAAATTAAACTCAGCATTTAAGGATCTGTGTTAGTTATAGAATCAAAATGTAAGGTATTCATGGACTATCCAGGTATCCCAAGTGAAAAATTAGGGCGTTAATTAGGAAGATTTGGAATAATTGGGTAGACATGAATAAAGATGAAAATCTTGAATCTAATTTAAGCTTTCTTCAAATGGACTCCTTATTCCTCCGGAGTCCAGTCCTTCTCACCACTATTGTGTCTAGACCTAGAGAGAGATTTGAGTATGTTCTAACAGGGATAATTGAAAAATTCAACCTAGAAAGAAATGGGTTCCAAAAAATTAAAATCTTTTCCTGAGTTATATTGGCATAAAACTGGGGGATATATGTGAGGATGGAGTATGACATTGGACCCAGCCAAGGTAATCAAATGAGTGTACTTATTCCTGAATTAATATGGTAGGTTGAACAAATAAAAGTATTCTCCTTGAGCCTCATTTTTTTCTACATGTATCAAGGCTCAGTTCTGTTTCCTAACAGCTCCCAGATGACATTATCAATACATGGTTTTAACTACCATTTATTTTCCAGCGACTCTCAAATATGTATCTCATATGTTTTTTTCTCTGAGCCCTAGACCTTTGGATTTCAAACAAGCTTCTAGAATTTCCATTTGGGTATTTGAAATGAGAAATTTCAGATTCTTTTTAAAAAAAGATTTTATTTATTTATTTTTAGAGAGAGGGGAAGGGAGGGAGAGAGAGAGGGAGAGAAACATCAATGTTGCCTCTTGAGCACCCCCAGTCGGGACCTTGCCAGCAACCCAGGCATGTGCCCCGACTGGGAATCAAACTGGTGTCCCTTTGGTTCTCAGGCTGGCACTCAATCCACTGAGCCACACCAGCCAGGGCACAAGTTCTTTACATCAAAAATAAATTCATAATTTATCTTCTAAATATACTTCATTCCACAGTGTTTTTCCCCTGTAAATGGCTAGACTACCCACCCATTTGGTTAAGTGAGAAACCTAGGACTGACTCTTGATACTTTCTTTATCTCTATTGCCAATCACAACTCAAGTCTTGTGTTTTCATCTGCTAAATAGCTTTCTAAATCATTCACTGTTCTTATCTTCACATTTTCTTACTCTTCTAAGAGTTCAGTATTTGGCTCACTATTATTACTCGCTTCAACATTATCTGCGTAGATCACCCATCAATATTACGGATGCTATATTCCACAGGTGGCAGACACAAGGCCCGCAGGCCGAATCCGGCCCTCCACCTTGTTTTATCCGGCCCGGCACCTTGTTTCTACCCAGCGCCAGCGCCGAGCTCTCGCTTAACTGTTAAGGGGTAGTTACATTTCTACAGTCCTAAAATTACGTTTGGCCCTTTGAAGGCAACCGTGAGACTGATGTGGCCCCTGGTGAAAATGAGTTTGACACCCCTGCTCTATTCCTTGACAGTCTTTCTTCCAGTGATCTTTCTTGTCCCCTGTTTTAGATCCTAGCTTGTCTTTGTAAATGGCAACACTGTAATTCTTCCAGATTTTCCATTCCAAACATTTCATTCTCCAACAAGCACCTCCTATTTTGCCAGCTGATATTTTCCATTTTCTCTGTCCCTCAATTTCCAACTGGGTGTCAATGTCTAGGATAACCTCGAACAACATATGTGGAGCTTCCATCAGCCAAGATCACGAAAAGATATAGTTTGTACGCCTTGGATTTCACCTCCACCAGCGTGTCCTACTCAGTACCTACTTTAGGGTACTGAGATACAAATTTATATTGTGTTTGATCACTAAAATTGCACGGTTAACCCGTCACAGATAAGATTACTTTTACAAATAGAACTACTGTGGAGCCATAGCTGTGGGAAACATACAGCTGTGTCAGTTGGTCTCACTTTTAAATGCATGATCACTGATCTGAATTGTTGGCTAACAGTAACACTAAATTCCCTATTGCATTTAGTCTCCTACTCTTCGAGTAATAATTCATACTTTTTCCCTTTCCTCAAAATTCAGACCTAGTCAATCTACAAATCCCATTATCAATACATGAAAAATGTGCACAGAATTTAACCACTCCTTCACCCTCCAGTCCAGGCTCTCTTCATCTGTTTCAGTTGAAATAGTCTCCTAGCTGGTCTCTGCTTTCAGTCTTTTCCAACACAGCAGCCTGGGTGATCCTATTAAAATATGAGACAAATTAGTCCAGATCTCCAAACCCTCCACTTTTTGGCTCTGTATCAGAGTATGGTCAAGAAAATAGAAAACAACACTGGATATTTCAAAATGAGGGCCCTCTTACCTAGGCGTCGGATGACTTAAAGGGTCACACAGAGATAAATAACCGTGGGCAACAACTGCCGTCACTGACTGAGGGAACAAAAGGGGAAAGGTAGGTTACCAGAACCCAGGAAGAAGGGTTCTGCAGGCTGGTTCTCATACTTCTAAGAGAGAAGCCACAGGTAGGCTGCTGATGGATCCTCTGAGAGTGTGCCCCAGGGCTGTGCTGGAAATGTCATAAAATGCGGAAGGCTGCATCCGACTGCTGATTCTGGGCAGTGCTGGCAAAGGCAGGGAAAACAAGGAGGAAGCCCCTTCCTCTGCCTTATCTCTATGTATCCTGAGGTAGACTCTGAAAGGAAGCCAGCTGGCAAGTGTGAGTTGGAGATGTAATTTGCGAAATCCTAGTCCCAGTCTCAGCATCATAAAGCCGCCCGCTGGGGCCACTCAGCCCTCATAAAATCTCCTCTACCCACATTGCAACTTCCATGCATGCAACGACAATAGCAACCCAGGCTTCCACCAGCAGGGGCCAACTCTCTTTTACACAAATGAAGTCACTCTCACATTTTTTTCCCCATAAAGGGGAATTCAGAGTCTTAACATTTACGATATCCCAGCTCTGGAGGATGTTAAATCTTCTTGTTCAGTCACAATCTCACTAGAAATCCTTACACAAAATAGTAGGGGTAAAATGAAGAATGAAACAAATTAGTGATTCCTCTGGGCTCGGAGGGACTCACTCATCTGCCTGTGGTTGGCTGCTGGGATGGCTGGTCGATCTTCGGGCTCCCTTGTATGTCTAGGGTCTTGGCTGTAATGACTTGTTTCTCTTCCCTGTGGTTTGTCACCTTCCAGATGGCAGGAACAGGCAGCTGCAGGGTTCCAAAAGAGAGAGCAGAAGGACACAAAGTCTCTTAAGACTGAGGCTTAGAATTCACACAATGTCTTCTGCCATATTCTACTGGCCAAAGCAAGTCACAAGGGCAGACTGTTTCAAGATGTGGAAAGACGGATTCTAACTCTTGAAGTTAGGAGCTGTAAGAATTGCTGATTTGCAGTGTACTATATAAGCAAGAAAGAAAACATACATTACTCTTTTTTCCCCACTGCATTTTCCCCCTCGGCTGGCCACTGTGAGATGGAATCTTTGACCCAGGGCACCTGTACTGACCAGTGGTCCAAAATAATTTTTAAGTTTCTAAGATTAACATCAATTTAAGTCTAGTACACAGTTACCTACTAAATGTGTGCAAGTGTTTTTCAAGAAGGCTTAGAAAAGTTTTATAGTATATAATTGTGGGAATATTGCAGGGTCTTTTTTAAAGATATCTATCTCCTTTTCCATTCAAAAACTCCAGCTCACTGAATTGGCTTAGGTTTGGTAAATGGCTGAGAAACTAAATGCTCAAGCCCGATTTCCACCCATCAGACCCAGAGCTTTCCTGTAACAGCAGTGGAAAAAGGTTTACAGTAATTAATAAAGTAGGTTTATAATAATTAATAAATAAACAAGATAAACTCTATTTTGTGTACTCACAACTGTAAACCTACTTTTGCCAACCCCTGTGTGTTGACTAAGTAACACTACAGAAATCTGCCCATGTGTTTTACACCAGGATATTTCACTCCTAGGAGTCAAGCAGCCATTGTCAAAAGTCCCTGCAAGGCAAGATATTCTGATTACTAACCCACATTGCTGCCCATTACAGTAATAGTATAAATCTTGGTTTTTGAAGTTAGTGTTGCCACTTAACTTCTGCTGCTCTGTAATCCCATGATGTCCATGCAATTAGGAATCCATTTCCAATGACAGCGTCTCCCATTGCCACCGTTAGCCTTCAGAGGATGGCTGCCATGGAGCTTTACAAAGACGCTGATGTGTGCCTTAGTAAAAGGAACACCCTCTGGGCCCCCCCAAAGAGACGCAGTAAGGCAGTGTGTGTGCAAGTTTCACAGGCGAAGTCCACTCTCACATTCCTATGGTCCTAGGCCTTTACTTTACACTAGATTGGGGAATTCTCATCCAACCTCATTGGAAGAGGGTCACCATTGGATCCCATAAAACAAGTAAACTTAGAATGCTATTCATCTGTGCAACCTACTGTGTTAAATATGGAATAAGAACGGCTATGTTGATTACTTTATCCTATCCAGCATCACATTTCATCTTTCTCGTTCCAATACAATGTATTCTCACACTTACCCGCTAGGTCCATACCAATATAATTTAGGAAACTATTTTAATTCCTTTGGAGCATAGAGCCTGCTTCTTTCTGGGTTGGATTTTTCACTTGTCTCTGTTAGAATGTACTCAAATTTCCCTACCTATAGAGCCAGACAGTAAGAGTGCTGGGTCTGGAGGCAGATAAGCATCTCATTAGAAGGAAGGCTCACCCTGTGGAAGACAGAATGGAGGTTCCTCAAAAAATTCAAAACGGAACTGCCTTATGACCCAGCAATTCCAATTCTGGGTATAATCTGAAGAAAGCCAAAGCACTAATTCGAAAGAATTTATATACCTCTGTGCAACATTATTTACAATGCCAAGATACGGAAGCAACCCAAGTGCCCATCATGAGATGAGTGGGTAAGAAACAGTGGTACATATACCCAATGGAGTACTACTTGGCCACAAAAAGAATAAAATATTGCCATTTGGGACAGCAAGGGTAGACCTATAAGGTGTTATGCTAAGTAAAATAAGTCAGACAGAAAAAGACAAAAACCCTGTGATTTCATTTACAAGTGGAATCTAAAGAGCCAAATAAATGAAGATTCTATATACAGAGAACAGACTGATGGTTGCCAGAGGAAAGTGGGGTGGAGGGACTGGGTGAAAAGGTGAAGGTATTAAGAACTACGGATGAATAGTAACAAAATTGTCCCTGGTAATATAGTCAATATTGTAATAACTATATATGGTGTCAGGTGGGTACTTGAAATATTGAGGGGAACACTTTGCAAAGTATGTGATTATTTAATCACTCTGCTGTACACTTGAAACTAATACAAAATAACACTGGATATAAACTGTAATCGAAAAATAAAATAAAAAAAAAAGGAAGGCTCAGAGCAGATTCAAGATTTTTAGTTCACTGTCCTTATTTTCACTCAGGGCACTTGAAAGCCTGCACGTACACCTTCCATTGCAATTCTATACATAACCCAAACTCTTAAATGTTGAGATTATTTTCAGCCATATCTGCCCTGCAATATAAAAATTAAAGAAAATACATTCATACAAAAAAATAAGAGGTTCTTCTCTTGTGGGTCTTAGAATCACAAGAGAAGCTTTGGGATTGTTGAACTAGAGAGCACGCTATTTTCCTTTAGTAC
Source organism: Micronycteris hirsuta (assembly GCA_004026765.1). NCBI lineage: Eukaryota > Metazoa > Chordata > Mammalia > Chiroptera > Phyllostomidae > Micronycteris > Micronycteris hirsuta. The sequence goes on along the minus strand of PVJI01006783.1, from coordinate 63,477 downwards.
AGTCCCCAGTGCAGTTGGCAATGCCCATCTATCGTGGTCACCATTACTTCCTTATCAATCAACTGTAGCAGCCACTCGGTCCTGTGAGCTATTTATCCCAATAAGCACTTCATTCTAAGCAACTGCAAGAGGTGATTTAATTAAATAGTGTATACCATTGTAATATCAGCATCCCATTTTCTACTGATAAGGAACTTAGCTTTATGGTAATTAAGTTCAAGATCAAGGATATAGCTGAAGCCATTTCATAATTCCATCTTTGAGGGTTTCCTTGGATTATTACTGGTACCTGACCCTGTAACCATTAAAAGAACAGAAACCATGCTAAGCATTTTGAACAGAGGGTATTTAAACAGAGAATTGGTAATGTAGGTGTTTGAAGATGAAAGAACAAAAGGGAACATTTCAGTAATCCAGTATTAATAGTTCATAAGGGTGCTCCCATTCTTGGGTCCTAGGGACCGGGAGTAGGTGAGCAAATGACCAGGACCTAGAGATTAAAGGAGGAGCTCTACTGCATTGGCCCTCAGACTTCACAGAAGGGGATCCCAAAGGGCTGCTGCTGGAGCCTTTGAGGAGGTGCCACAGGGCCGGCCCCCAGTGCTCAAAGAAGGTGAGGGTTAAAGCTATCAGCTGCTCCTGACCAGCACAAAGAGAACAGAAGAAAACAAAAGAGTGTGTCTCTTCTCTCCTCTTGCTGTCCAACCTCCATCTGTCGCCTTCTAATGGCAAAAGTTAACCAGAAATCACTTGTCTAAATGAAATGTGTAATTTACAGAGTCCCAGCCCCAGCATCATAGACAAGAGTATGGAAGGATGTTTCAGCATCAAGAGAAAATGGGTAAACAGCTGACCCAGGCTTCCCAACTCAGCCAGAGTAAATACTGAACACCTGCAATGATCTATAGAGTCTGCACAGTCTAGTACCTTGTGACGTCCTGATTCATTTCTCACTCCTCCCTCCCCTACTCCTCCTGCTCTTACCCTGTGGATTCCCTGTTCATTCTGGGTCACACTGGGCCTGTTCTCTTCTTCCTGCCTTCACACTTACTGCTCACTCTGTGTGAGATGCTCTCCTTGAGATCTTCGGGCCTAGGTCCCTCACTTCCATCCACTCAAAAGTTACTTTCTCAGGAGATCTTCCCTGCATGTTCCCCCTAAAATTTCAATGCACAATGGCATTTCAAAGTCCTCTTCCTTGATTTCTTTTTCCCCTAAGTACTTACCATTCTGTAAAACACTATTTTTATTAAATATTTTCTATGTCTATCTTATCTTCTCCAGCAGATTTTAGTTCCATGGGGCAAAGGATTTTGTTTATTTTGCTCATGGCTGAATCCTAAGTGAAAGGGCAGTGCCTGGCACAGATTTGACATTCAGTAAATATTTTTTGAATTAATGGATGTCTACTAACAGAACCTTAGTCCTAGTCAACTCTCACTTGGAAACAGCCAATAATCTAACTGCTATCTCTTCATCCATTTTTACCTCTGTCAATCCATTTTCAACACTGCTGCTATAGTGATGTTTAAAAATTAATTATGTATTAGACTATATATTATAAGCAGTTGGAGGATAAGAGCCCTGCATTATTTATAACTATATTCCTGCTTCATTGCTCCAATCATGGCCTTATATCTAAAATTGACTGACTTAAGTAATCTTTACTCACTTAGATTCCATTAATCATTTAGATCACAAAGATTCTACATACGGCATCTTTATCAAGATTTTTTTTTCAGTTGATTTATGGCTCTAGTTACCTTATTTACAAATCTTTGTAAAGTATCTTTATAACTAATTTGGCTTTTCACACCATGGAAACCCAATGGGCCATTGTTAATCTCGTCTTTGTTATGCAGACGGAGGAGGGGGATACGTATATCTGAGGTGACACCGAAGTTAGGCTCTGGAAACGCTGTTGCCTGTGGGCCAGCATTTATGTCAAATTCTAGGCTTTTATTTCAAAGAAGTTTATAATATACTGAATATTCATTCCTTTGGAGAATTCCTTGGGAATGACACATCATAAAATCTCACTGAGGATAAAAGCACTCGTGTTAAAATCAAAAGTCCTCTAAGTCACAATATATCAGTGTGTATTTCATGTTGCCAGAGTTTTTTAAAGGTCTAAAGGAAATACTTATTTGACACAATTTCTACCAACTCTTCTCTTGTTTGTAAAATACAGTCACATGTCCCCTTTTGCATTGTCCAAATTCTGTGTGCTCTCTGTAAAAGCTGCAGTTTTAGAAATGAACAAGTTGAGACAGTGGCAGGGAGGGTAAACCTGGGCAACAGTTAGCAGACCGGCCTGGTTTGTTCCTCTTTAGTCTGAACTACCACCTCCTTTTGGCTTTGCTTATGCCAAGCTGGTGGTTGGATGTGTGTGCTTTCTCTTAGTGACTGCAATGACCTTGAGGTTAGGTTTAACTCACCTCGTGTCTCACAGAAGGCTTTTTACAGGGTAGGTATTGAAATTCGTTGATATAATTAATTTAAAAATTACACACAGAGAGAAGTAGTGAAAAAAACTGTACTAGCATCAATGGAATTTATGAAACATAACATGAGTCTTCAGATTAATGCAAAGAGTCAATGCCCAGATTTATCAATTATGTAAAATTTGGTGTTCTATGCAATGAATTAGGCTCATATCGCAGCTGTTGTGAGTGAGCCTGTGTGCGCACGTTTAAGGATTCAAGCTAATTTGAAAAGAGGGGTTTTGATAATTCTTAAAACAGTGCTGTTTTTGAATAAAATACACACTGCTGTTCTGCTCAAACACATCCGAATATAGATGCATGCACGATCATTTCCTACCTTTAGCTTGTCCCCTGCAGATCTTGGGTCTGCAACTTTGCGGGCTGTCTTTTCCTCTGGCTCATGCTTCTCTCCCTTACTTCCTTTGGAGCATGTGTTATGCAATGGATTGAAAAGCAGATTGCCTGTTTTGGAAAGGGTTCTTTATGAGACCATCTTAATCTCCAAGGAAAATGCAGAGTCACACAGAAATATGCACAAACAGCTGGAGTACAGGTTGACGTTAGTGAAACCAAATATTTTTTTTTAATATTGGAAAATGTGAGTGAAGTTGCTTTTTATAAAACCTCCCTGCAGTTTTCACAGCACAGCATGCAGCCCTATAAGATGCATCAGCTGTATTTTCACACAGGCTTTTCTTAATATGAGCCAGTACCAATTGTCTAATCTGTACCAAATACACCTTGATGAAAAAAAATAAATCCTTCACATTAGTGATGGGGCCGTAAATATATATCATAAGGTAATTTGTTGGAAATTCTGTGCTGCCAAAACATATGAGAATATACTGACTTTTTTAAATCTCAGAATTACTTTTACTGGTTTATCATTAATGTAATTATTTTTGACCCTCATGATTTCACCTTGGCTTCCCGGGACCTATCCAGCTGGATGATGGTAATATTTGTATATCCCTTTAATATTTATTGACTTCCTATATATATTGTCTTACAAAAGTAGGTAATTCTCTTACCCTCATTTCACAAATGTTTGGTGATTGCTTTAGCAGATGTTATTCAAAGATGTTAAGGTGAAATCTAAAAATCCAAATACCTTAGAGTACCTGAGTTATTTTTAATAAACTGTCAGATACTTGCATAATACAATAAATATTCAAAATTATTATTGTAAACCAATTATGGTAGGAGGAGAAATAATAAATCTAATTTCTGTGTTCACATGTGATATCACTTATCATTGAAGGAATGTTGTGAAGAATTATATTTGACTACTAGTCATAATAGTCTAAACAAGGAACATGTCTCGGTTGAAGGAATATGTAGCTAGGAAGCTCAGCATGCTTAAGGGAAATATGTTATGTGTGTCATGTAGCATGTGCACTATTGTCAGGGAATGACGGCCTTTCTTTTTGCTCTGCTGTGCTCAGCACACGTTTGCCATTTCCCAGAGCTCAGGGTTGTTTCTGCAGTTTTGGCTGTCACATCACCATTTCTGTTGGGATACAGGAGAAAGAAAGAAAGGCCAAAAAGTTTTTCCAGAAGTCCCACCCAATGTATTCCACCTCAGGCTCACAGGTCATCCTAGTTGCCAGAGGGCCTGGGAAAGGTAGGGTGTTGGCTGGCTCATCAGTGCAGAGTTACAGCTAGTGATGTGTTATTAAAGAAGAAAAAGAGAATGGATTGGGGCAGATAATTTGCTGTTTTTGTCACTCATCCATAAAACAACATAGAACTTTCCTACTGTTAAAGAAGGAATCTGTTCAGTCCTCCAAACTATCAGCCTACATGCAAAAAATGCCCAACAGGTTAAAAAGGATTCATGATTAAAAGAATCCTCTGATTAAAAAGTAATCAAAGTAAACGTGACAGTTTAAAATGGAAAAGTATCTACTCTGGTTCAAACGAGTGTAGGATGGCAGTAAAAAGTAAGCTGGAAGCAGAACATGGGAATCAGTCAGTGGGTGCATGGTGATGTGCTGAGAAGTCTGGTGACGAGCACAGGGCTTGGTCAAGTGCCATTTCTCTACAAAGGAGTCCCAGCACTGTTTGTTATCCATGAAAAAGCTTATATTAATTATTTGCAGGAGAAAATCAATAGCAATAATTTCTATCTCATTGAAAAAATTATTTATGTAAAAATCTATGCTATTCCTCCTTAGGGATCACATTCTGAAAGTATTTTGGGACCATTAAGGAACTATATTTAAATTATGACTATTGTTTTCTGGAATTCTGAGAGTGAGAAGGAATTACATAATTTTCTAGAGTTTTATACATTCCTATTGTGAGTATGACTTAAAAATTAAAATCTACTAGATTATTGACGTTAGACATTTAGAACAACAGTAAGTCACTGAAAATAACATTAACTAACAGTTTCAAAACTTATGTAAATATAATGTAATAAACATGAAAATGTGCTAAACCACAGTAATAATACAGTGCAAGTAAATTAAACAATAACAAGATAGAATTTAATATAGAATTTTATGGAGAATGAGTTAGGAAAGGTGATATTGACATTCCCTTCCATTACTTGAAAAAGAATAATCAACAAAATCTTTTGGAAAATATATACACACTCATATATGTATATTTAACCATATGTGTGTATAAATATACAGGTAGTATTAAAACAGCCATATTCTTTTACATGGTCATTCCATTTCTGGGAAGCTATCTCAAAGAAATAATGCCAAACACTGAAGGAAAAGAAGTTTATGCTCGATTTTCAGGGCAGTGGTGTTTAAAAATAAAAATTGGAAAATAGCTGTTGTTCAACCGAGGATAATAACTAGGTAGCGAATACGTTCAGTGAACCAGGCACCTGCAAAGGGAAGAGGACACTTAGGTGTCACAGGGGTACCAGCTGCTGGAAGCAGCTATCACCCTGGGGTGGGGAAACAAAGGGGAGAGATTGGATTAACTGAACTTAGTACCTTTTTTTAAAAAATGACTTATTGGGGTGACATTGGTTATATAGGTTTCAGGTATATAATTCTATAGTACACCATCTGTATATTGTATTGTGTGCCCGCCACCCCAAGTCAAGTCTCCTTCCATCACCATTTATCCTGCCTCTTTACCTGAAGCCCAGACCTCTGAAAGGCAGCTCAGCCTCTGATGCTGATGTTTCTGAGGTGGGGAACAACGAAGCTGGTTCTTTATGTGTTGAAACAACTGCAAACTGTACTTCCCTGCTGCTGTGGGAGGAAATTGCTACTTGCAGGGTGAAGAAGCAACCCTAGAGTGATGTTCCTGACACAAGTCGCAGATGGGGCGCTCCCAAGAAGCACACCCCTTTCTCCTTTAGCCCTCCATGCTCCCTGTAGTGCCAGCTCTTGGCAGAGCTTGATAGGAAACCAGCAGTTAAAGCAGAAATCTTCAGCCCCTACCCACACCCCTACCCTCAGGAGACCCTGTCAGCTTGCTCCACCCATCTCGGTGCTCACCCTCTCCCTCATCAGCTCCTACGGCTTCTGGAAACTGGAGCGTGAATGGGTAGGTGGGTTGGGAGTCCTCCCTGGAGCTGCAGGGCTGAGCAGGAGCCTGTGCCCAGCTGCAGTGAGAAAGTACCACCTTGGCTAACGCACGAGAAATAGCTACCCGGGGCTGGCTAGGCAGGGTGAGCGTGTGTCCCGCCATTGCAAAGCTGAGTGTAGAAGGATGCTTTGGAGCTTCATAACTGGCACCCTCTTTATTTATTGTGTGTTCCTCCATCTAGAAAATAAAACCTTAAAGGGCAGAGTAGCTCCAGATTGTACAACAGTGCTGGGCTCCTGGCAGGTGCTCCGTAAATATTGTTGAAATAATGAAGAGAAACTTTCTGTTATTGAAAGAAGGGGGGCCGTATATGAAAAAAATATAGCATCTTTATTTCTGCCTTTTAGGTTTGCTTAGTCCAGAAATTACTCCATCAAAGGAAAGGTATGATTTAAGGAACATCTATTCTTTCTGTCACCCTTGTTTCACCTCTTTTAACTGTGAGTGACTTCAGGAAGTTAGTTATCTTTCAGAACCTCAGTTTCATAGTTGTAAAAATAGAAACAATGCTTATTTTAAAGTGTTACTGTAAGAACGAATAAGGTGATATATGCAGAACACCTTCTACGGTAACATTTGCTCATTCAATGGATTGTACTGTTGAAATCACAATACACACATCCACACCCTTCAACCACTGTGCAGCTGACATCATTTCCAAGCAGATATTGTTTCTGGAGAACAATATGAACTAACAATTATTGGGCATTTATATTTGTCCTTTCACAAAGGTTTCTGGATAAAGCTTAAATTCAGTCAACCTAATTATAAGCATTTTGCCTGTATTAACTCATTTCATGCTTCCAACAATTTATGAGGTAGATGCTTTTATTTTTCCAGTTTTATTGAAGAGGAAATTAAGGCACAGAACGTGAAGTAACTGATCCTAGCTTGCATAGCTGGAAAGTGGTAGAACTAGGATTTGAATCCAGGTCATCTGGCTCCAGTCTGTCCTCTTAGCCATTGGTACCATGTTTCCTGAATAAAGACTCTGAGTAATCTTATTCTTAATCCTAATTCTGGGTATTTGCAGGACTGTCTTGTGTGATTATTAGTAAGCACTTTACCCAGTTCAGCCAAAATTCCTGGGGAGAATCACTGGCTTAGAAAAACCACATCAGACTGAGGTGAACACACCACGAATGAGCAGAGGAGGTGCCTCCTTTCACAAGGGTATCTGGATGCAGCTTAATTTAAATTAACCTAATTATAAACTGTTATCCCCCTGTTATGGAGAAACTCTGTAACTGGAAACAAGAAAATCTTCTGTGAAAACTTGTCCCTCCAGAAAGGTTTAGTGCTGGTCTCAGAAGCCCCATTAAATATGGTCAAAACTGTTTTTGTTTTTTTTTTAACAGTTATGCTAAAAAGGAAGATTGAAGGGAAGGGAAATACTTATCAATGTTAATGCAGTTGTCTTTGGGTGGTAACACAGTGGCTAACTTTTTTTTTTCCTTTTAAAAAATTTTTTCCTAAATTTTTCTGAAAGTGAAAGTATTACTTAAAAATGTTTCTTAAGTATGAGAGAAAATTGCTATTAAGCAGCTGTAAAAGGAATTACACATCATTATACTGCTGTGTGTTAAAACTTTGTTACATTTTCTAGTTTTTTTCTAATGTAAGGACACTCATATACTATATGTGTGTGCAGTTTTTACCAAAAAAATAGGATTATTTTGTTCATACGGTTTCATACTGTTTTTCATTTCACTGATCAGAATACTGTGAATATCTTCCTCTATGAGTACATACACATATGTATCACACTTTGCCATATTCTGGGTGGGCAAAAGTAGGTTTACAGTTGTTCGTATGGAAAATAATATAATAACTAATAAATATTAATAAAAGGATAAACTGTTTCATGTACTCACGACTGTAAACCTACTTTTGCTGAGCCTGTATTCATTTGTATAAACATATAATTTTTAACCATTCCCCTGTTGAAAATATTTAGGTGGGTTCCATTTTATAATTCTAAGAGCTCAAATTTTACGCATTTGTTTTAATCACTTGTTTAATTAGTTCCTTGGTATAAATTCCAAGAATGGAAATACTGGGCCGGTGGGTCTGTCTCAGTCTTTCAGTGCATGCTGACTAATTGTCATCTAGGACAGTGACTCTAAATAACTCTCTACCCAGTGGCACCTGGAATACCTGTTTCTGTAGAGGAACACCACATTCTTCATCATTTTCCTCAATAAGATAAGCTAAACACCATCTATATGCATTATTTTTATTTCTTTGATAGCTGCTGAGCTCCATGTGCTTTTGTCATTTGTGGTTCTTCTGTGAATTTCCTATTTTTGTTCTTTACCCATTTTATTTATTGACTTTTTACTGATTTGTGAGAGTTCTGTATCTTATATTATTTTTAATCTGTTTTTACCAGTTGGTGAGTTAATTATGTAGAAATTCCTATGCACACGTATTTCAAACACTACATTCTAAAGAAAGGATAAAGTGCATATCCAAAGGAGTGCTGGCGCACACTAAATGCCTAAGCAAAAACAAGGGCCTGAATATCTCTGAAGCGGAGGAGACTCTCCCAGAGTGCACCTACGCTGCAGGAAAAGTCAGTGCTAAGGTCTCCAGAGACTCTCAGGAAGAAGAGCCGAGGATTCAGCCTGGGTGAGAGCTGTTCCCTCGGCCACAGGGAAAGGTTTCTCCTCACCGCAGTTTCTTCATGAGACAGAACTGGGGCTTGATATCAAACTGGGCAGCGTATCCTTCCCAGTTCCTCCCGGCCTGCTCAGGGTTACTCATCCCTCAGATCTCCGCTCAAGCACCACTTCCGCAAGGAAGTTTTCCCTGACCTTGCCCTCTAGGTCAGACCTTTTTAAAAAATTTTTTAAATGTTCATTAGACAATGTCCTCCTTTGCAGCCTTTCTCACCATTGTGATTTTACATTTATTTACCTGTATTTCACTTGTATTTCTTTCTCACTAAAATAGACACTCCTTGAGGGCAGAAGCTCTCTAGAGGGTTTTGCAGCTCTTCATCTCTCTACACTTTGTCACATAGGAAATGTGTAACTAGGATTTGCTAGGTGAATGGATTGTAGAAAAACATGCACTGTGATTTATAATTAACATCCATAGAAGAGAATGAGTTCATGGAAATGAATACTTTTCACATTTTCAAAAAATTATGATTTTACAAGCCACTTCAGGTATTATTAAATAGAAAAGTCTAAACTTGAGTGATCATAATTTACCAGCAAAATGTATATTCTAGGGCCCCAAGTGAGCAAAACACTTTTTCTCCCTCAAGTTCTAGGTAAGCAAGTCCTGTTTAAGTAGAATAATTTTTCATTAAATCCCTCATAACTTTGTCTTTTTAAATGCTATTTAAAAATGTTTTACTAAAAAAATTAAAAATTACAGTTTATATTCAGTATTTTGTATTAGTTTCAGGGGTACAGCATAGTGGCTAGAATATCATATATTTTACACAGTGATACCCCTGATATTTCCGGTATCCACTTGGCATCATACATAGTTATGACAGCGTTATTGAGTATATTTCCTATGCTGTACTTTACATCCCCTCGACTATTTTGTCACTACCAACCTATAGCCTAATAGCTTTTTAAGAGACTGTTGGTTAGACCCACAGAGACCTAAGGACTAAAGGAAAACATGCTCTGTACCTTTGCAGTTCAATGACAGCCACCATGTACATGCACAGAACAGTGGAAAGATGGTTAGTCAACACTGAGACACATGGTGTGTGTAAACTGTGCACAGAATTTCAAAGACTCATTATGAAAAAAAGAGTGAAGAAAATAGCAATAATTTTTATAGGTTGAAATGATATATTTTTGAAATGATATTTTGGGATATATTGTGTTAAATAAAATATATTATTAAAATTTATTCCACAATCTTTTTTTCTTTATGCTTTTTATTAGGTCTAGTAGAAAATTTACAATTAAATATGTGGTTCACAATATATTTCCATTGGCTGGCACTGCTCTTTATTATGACTCACAGATACAAAACCTTTACCTAGCTAAAATCAGCTTTACGCTTATTTACTACTTATTTAAAAGAATTGCAGACTCAGAATTCTGCAAAAGAGATGTTTAAGTAATAAAAATCTGTTACAAAAATCTAAGTACTAAAGCTTACCTGATGGAAGTCTTCAAGTTGCCACTGAACATTATTCTTATTTTACCCATGATTTAACAAATTTACTTATTCACTTACTAAAGGCAAAGAAAGGTAACCAATAGTAAGCACACATAAATCTGAGGGTTCAAACTCATACCCCTTCACATCTTGTTTGGCTGAAAATCTGGCAAAAGGAAGGCACTAATAGTACCAAGAAGGGCAGGTAGAATAGCAAACAGAGTGCTCTGTATAGGAATAAGAGGATTGAAGCCTCTGTAGTCTTGGAGGACTTGCTAATATAGTTCAGTCCAGCTACTGACATTAGAAAAGGTTAAATAATTGACTGCAGGGCAGTCTCCATTTAGAAAATATAGGATGAGTTCTGTCCAAAACTGTGAAAAGGAAAGAGTGAATTTGGGTGTTTTTTTTCCTGTTAAGGACAGCTCTTTCCTAAGATAAATGGGAACACAGGTGGAGAGAGGGAGTAGGAGATGAGAAAAATAGCAATGTGTTCTGGTTCATCGAAATTCCATTATAAAGCAGCTTGCTTTAAAAGTTAGTCATTTTTATTGTATAAGACATTTTAGGACAAATACAGATTAGATAAATAGAATGTTGTGAAATAATACCCTAACATTGATACCAGTTATTGCAATCCACATATTTGTAGGAGAATGTTCCGCCCGGCCTCCTGTATCAACTATGATCCTCTGTGTGCTTTTATGACAAGATTTTAATGGAGCCTTTGGATTATTACACAGTTTGGCCTAAGGGAGTGAATGACCGTCAGGGCCGTTCACTGACTTCAAATCACATGTTATCAGTGAAACCTTCACTGCTGAGTTTCCTTTCATTGTATCTCCGGGCTGACCATTTCCTGTCAATGTCCTTAGAACGGAGAATATACTGAAAACTGGGGTCAGCCACTATGCCACTAACTCTACACTTCTGGCTTTGGAAGATAAAGCAGTTTTTATTTTGTTTTGTTTCAAAATATTATTATTTTTTCTTTTTAAAAAAATCAACATTAAATTTTTCTGTGATTTGTTTCTTGTTAAAAATCAGCAAGGTACATTTTAAACAATATCTGGTGTTGTCCAAAATTCACACACTGCAAAATGAATTAATTTCTTATTGTGCATATTATGCTTCATTCAGGAATTTTCAGGCTCTGTCCAGCACACAGTCTATGAGACAGCACAGAGTTGGGGGGCAACGGAAATCTAAACGTGACCCTGGTAATGTGGGGTCTCATGCAAGCAATATATAATGATTAGTTCATTGAAAAGAACTAATTTTTTGAAAGCCCACAGTGTATTAATTGGCAATATCTTTCAGATACCCATCTACAAAGCTGTGTTCCCAAACTTGTGTTTTTTTAGAATAAATTGCATAGGTCACTTTTCTTATTTCTTCGTCATTTTATTTTTGAAAATATAATGGAGTGATTATTTTGACCATGTTGGGAAAAATAAGCATATCACTATATAAAAGGAAGTAAACAAAACCCAAATATAAGTGTCAAAATAGGAAGATTTTAACTGTGCCAGGTGACCAGAGGACAGTTAGCACAGCTGCTTGGAAGTGTGACAATCCTCCTCGCCCTTTGGTTTTCTCACATTATTATTAGACTGGCTAATGACCAAGGTGTGAAGGATTAGGATTCTGAGCTCTCAGTAATTAGCAGAATACAACCTGTTTTGATTGGAATGACAGAAGGAGGTGAAAGCCACTTACATGCGTGTGTTGGGGGAGGTGGGGAATGGGATGGAGGAGTAGGCAATAACTGCTTCTTTCCAGAAAGATTTGTTATTCTGTTGTTGTCATTACTACCATTTAAGAGAGTTCCTTCCGTTTTGGCTTCAGACCCCATTTCCTGCTCCGTGAGGAGAGAGCTATCTTTATGAGCAATAAAATCAACTGATAGTTGCATAAAGTAAAGCAGAAAGACTTGAATTAAGAGATAAAATGATCCAATCATTTAATGCAGTCATGTAGTGAGGAACGTCCTTAATCAATACCTCCAATGTAATTATCTGGCAATATGCAAAATCAGGGCTGGATTCCCACACAGGTAGATTAGCATGATTTTGACACGAGGAAGAGCTCTCCTGTGGAGAGTCTGGACAGAGGTCTCCGAGCAAGTCCCACTCAAGGAAGTGGTGTGTACTTTAGAAAGAAGAGACAAGACAGTAAACAAGAGTAAATGGCGGCCTGAAGAAAAGATGTCCTACGTTTTTAGTTGCAATTAAGCCCTGAGCAGGGATGAGGTATGGGAGAAAATATACCAGTTGCACGGTTGTCTTCAAATTGTTTTTTATATTATTATTGTCTTTTTGTTTGTTCGTTGATGGTTGGTTGATTGATGTGTGAAAAAAGCCATTCACTCTGATCGAATGCCGTTGAACCACTTTTGGCTTCTAAGTGGATCTAAGAGAAAATTTCTGATTCTCTTGCGAGAATCCACACTAGTGCAATTTTTCTTTCATTTTGCAAATTCCAGGGTCTCTGCTTCTCTGTCACATGCACTCCAGGGACAGATGGTAGAGGAAGACACCACCTGTCTGACGAAGACACTACCTGGTTGGTGCTCTGAATGTCATGCTGAGAAGCAGTAGCTGTCACCAAGGAAGTAGCACTTGTTATGTAACAGCACATTTGGGCACTTGGTTGCATTCAGTTTTGCTGTTAATTATGTACTGCCTTTCGTGTTTAAACGTGATGTGTACGTATCTGCAAACTGTCAAATCCTGGAGAACAGAGACCGTGTCATGCTTCTCTTATAGCCTCCAAATAAAGAGAAACACAAGAGAATTAAAAATTTGATAAATTATATTCAACATTGAGCTATTGTTTCATGAGGGCAGGGCTGTGACCATTTGTTGACTGTTACATTTCTAATGCTTAACCCAACTCCTGACATAGTTAAGTGCTTCATAAATAGTTGTTTAATGGATGAATAAATGAATTTTTAAAAATCATGAACTAGATTGTCAGCTGAGGTTGAGGTTGCAGTGAAGGACAAGAAAAATGGAGTGGAAAAACTTCCTGCTCTTGGATGATATGTACTCTAAAGAGCACATGAAGACCATTTAAAAAAATTTACTGAATTTATTGGGGTGACATTGGTTAATAAAATGATATAGGTTTTAGGAGTACAATTCTATAATAGATCATCTTTATATAGAATTGTGTGTTCTCCTCCCCAAGTCAAGTCTCCTTCCATCACCATTTATCCCCCCTTTACCTGCTTCTACCTCCCCTAGCCCTTCCCTCTGGTAATCACCATCCTGTTGTCTGTGTCTATGAGTTTGGGTGTTGTTTTGGTTTTGGTTTTGTTCTGTTTGTTTGTTTTTACTTAGTCCTTCCTTTTTTTTCACCAAGCCCCGAGAAGACCACCTTTTTACAGTTGGTTTCCTCTACCTTATTGGCTGTGGTCAAAAATAAGGGCAGAATCAGGGAAACCTGAATGAGATCTAGTTATGCTTCTGAGTCCTCAGAGTCACGGTACAGGCCACCACTCGCTACCCTGTTCCCAGCTCCCAGTTTCCTCATCAAAGGCTGGACCTGGGCTGAATGCCTGGCTTTGTTTTGGTTAAAAGGACCAGCTTATATTTTTTGGTCAAGTAATATTATCCTTTGTGAAATCCAAAGCATATGGTTTTGATTACTTTATACTTTAAACTCAAAGAAGAAAAACAACTCTTGACTGTAGCATTTTTTGCAAGCCCAGTTACAGCTCATGTCTACATGAGCCCCTAGATTTATATACTAAGCTCACAGGTGTCACCCAGAATTTGTTAGTCCTACTATTTCAATACGTGATTAATTCTATCATTTTTTCCCCATACACTAGATTAGAAATTAGGTACCATGCTTTAGGCCTTTTTGTATTTCCTGCTTGACACATGACATGTGGTCATTAGTATTTGTTAAACGAGTGAATGAATGAATGAGTGGCCATTATATTCTCTCTACTATCACCCTTTCTTTCTCTCCTTGAGAGGAGTTTCTTTTTTTTCAGAATATATTTCTCCTCTGATTCATGTTCATATCCTGTATTTTAAGACCTCATGCTGGGAAATCCTAATTTCCTCTGTTGTAAGGTTGATTTGACTACACAGAATCTTCTTAACCTTGGTTTGTTACAGCAAGTTCCCAGCATGCTGATTCATGATTGCCTCATTAAAATCAGACCAAAATATACAGAGGGAACATTTTCCGTACACTCCTCAGGTTATATTTTTTTCAGCTTTCCTTCTGCCCACCAAGTTGAAACTATAGCTAGAAACTTAAAAAAAAAAAAGCAACTGAATGGGTAGTTCAAATTACAGTTTGGCTTACCTGAATGAAGTTAAATATGAAAAAAAAAGCAATCTAACCATGATCACCTAATATAGGCAGAAATATATTTAGGAATTTATTTACAAAATGCAAATCAAAATAATATTGATGTATTTTTTAAAATAAATGCCCTTAGGATGTATTATACAATATGCTGACTCTAGCTAACTTATCTATGTATGATATACATAGGAAAGTTAAGACAGTAGATCTTAAGAGTTCTCATTACAAGGAGAAATTTTTTTTTTTTTAGAGAGAGGGGAAGGGAAGGAGACAGAAAGGGAGAGAAACAGCAATGTATGGTTGCTCCTCACATGGCCCTCACTGGGGACCCGGCCCGCAACCCAGGCATGTGCCCTGACTGGGAATTGAACCGGGACCGTTTGGTTCCCAGCTCATGCTCAATCCACTGAGCTACCCCAGCCAGGGCAGAAATTTTTTCTTTTCTCTTTTTATAATCTATATGAGAGGATGAATGCTTACTAAACCTATAGTGGTAATCATTTCACAATATACATAAATCAAATCCTCATGCCATACAGCTTACATTTATATGATATAGGTCAATTATTTCTCAATAAAACTATAAAAAATAAATAAATACCCTTAACATTTGAGTATACAACTTAGGTCTCCTATCATCATAATTATTTTTCATTACAAGAAGAATATTTTAATGAATGTGCCCTTTAAAAGTGTGTACTATCTTTCTTCTCAGTAGGCCATCAGATAAGGTAGTATAGGGTTTTTCTCTTCATGTTTAGACACAATTAGAACCAGTTCTAATAAGAAATCTGTTGAGTTCTCATAAGAGTACTATTATGAAAATTTCCGATTCTAACACTACTCCCTCTAAGATCTCCAAGAGTATTTTATGAAATGCTTGGAATATTTTTCTTTAGAAACATACTTTTCATTCTAATCTACAAATCTGACTTCCTGAAATAGTTTTTGAATACACTCCTTGTTTCCCGGTTATAACAAAAGAGGAAATAATTTATCTTGAAATAACTTTGAGAACATTTACAAAATTATAACATAGGTACAACTTGACCTTGGTCCCATCCCTCTGTCTATCCCATCTATTTAGCCCCCAGCCCTCTAGGCCCATCTTGAGCCAAAGGATGTCACCCTGAACTGATTATTAAGTAGCCTATGAAAGGTGTTGATTGGTAGCTTCCATTGTATCATCCCTAGTAATATATTTTATACAGAGTTTTATAAACAGAATATCTTTGGAGACCCAGAAGAAATGGCTGCCAGTGATAATATTTCTTAGGACAGTATTTTAAAGTGTCCTCTGATGGCAGCCTGCTTCAGTCAGACCCTGTCAACAGATGCGTTACTAGGCTGGGGGCAGGGCTGGAGAGATGTTTTAAAAAACAAAAACTAAAAGAAAAACAAAACCGAAAGCATATGTTTTACAGCAGGCACAATGTATGGGGACCAGAGAACAGATATGGTCTGTTATATCCCCCAGAGTAAAATGAACAAACAAACAAAAAACGCCCCCTACAATTGCCCGCATATATGCTTCAAGGTCTTCAGTGGGTGGCTGTGGTATACAAATAGGACAGGTGGTTTATAAGAGAAGCAAGAGTGAGAAAGAGATCCGTTGGTATATGTTCCCCTACAGAGAGAACAAGAGAGAATTAGATTCTAGAAACCTAACCGACTTTCTGATGGAGAGATGTCATATGGCAAGTGTTTCTGACCTCTGCAGAAGTTGTGACTAAGATTTATGGGTTCAATAGCTACAGAATCACCTGGTTTACAGATGACCTAAGACTTTATGATTCAAACCTTCAACATTTCTAGTTAGGAAGCTAAAATTACCTTTAAGTTTCCTAGAATATTTTGTATATGCATTTTATAATTATGCATGTCTGTGTGTACACATTCATAAATTTTTTATTTGCAGGTACTCATTATGTTTATTTGCATTTTATTCATGAAAATTAAAAAGAACTTTCACTTCTAATATATATTAAAATAGAGAAAATATTCATAATCATGAACAATAAGTAGTTTACATGAAAAATCACTTTAAAATACCTAATACTTAAAGATCTAGGTTATAATGTAGATAATGATGGCATATGATTTGTTTTCCCTGTCATTTCTAAGAATATCTATGAAAACCCAAAAAAGAGACTCAAAATTATTTGTATTCTCTCAGTGTTAAATTCTAATTTTTGATGCTTCTAATCAGCTCTTACCTCTATTGTCTTTTCTTTCTTCTTTTTCATATTTGTATGCAGTATTTGCTGTCTCAAGAACATTATATGTTCTTCAAGAACATAGGTTTAATTTACAAGGTGTGCTAACACGAATGGCCACCTACCCAACAAACACCTCTGTGTGCCCTTCCCATCCCAGCCCCCAGCCCCGCCCTGCAGCCATAAGCAGTATTCCGAACTCTGCGCCTGCCATCCTCTCCAACATCTTTAGTTTCATTGCATGTGTAGGTCATCAGGCCCACCACACTGTGCATTCCTCATCTCTTTAAAAATGTTATCAGTCTTCTGCAGTTTGCTTTTTTCACTCAACACTGTGTATCTTTCAGATTCATCTTTATTGTATATAACTGATTTACAGTGTTCTGTTGAATGCATATATCATAATTTATTTAATCCATTCTCCTGCTGATGAGCATTCGGGATCTCCCTGATTTCCGATGCTGTGGGCTGGTGCTGTGAGCATTCTTTTTACTCCTAGTGCACAAGGGTAAGGCTTTCTCTAAAGTAAGCACCTACAAGAATTGCTAAATTGTAGTGTGCGAACATCCCCGATTTTAGTAAGAGATGTTATTTTTTTCTAAACCTGTTGCTTACACATTTTCACCAATATTTGGTATTATTAAATTTAATTTTCCCCAATTTAGAGGCATGAAATAGAATTTTGTGATACTCTTAATTTGCTTTTCCTTTACCATTAGTGAGGTTGGCTACCCTTTCATGTACTCTTCACTATTCTTGCTTTCTCTTCAAAGAAATGCCTGTAGATTTTTGGTCCAGGGCTTCCTATTTTTTAAAATTACATTGTCTGTCTTTACTGATTTGTAGGAATTCCTTATATTTTCTGCATAGTAAATGTTTATTCGTTATGTGTTGCAAATTCATTCTTCTAGAATGTGGCTTGTTTTTTCACTGTATTTATGGTGTCTTCTGATGAATATAAATTCTTAGTTTTTAATCCAGTGTAAGTTATCAGTCTTTTCTTTCGTTGTAGTACTTTTTCTGTCCTCTTTAAGAAATTCTTCACTGCTCTGAGGAGAGCGGGTTTTCACATGATGATGCTCTCCTAGTTTTTGCCCCAAAGGTGTTGTCTTTCATAGTGAAATACTTATTTTCTGACCTGTTGTGAGATTGGGATTCAATTTTATTTTTTAACAACCTTTGTAAGAATTGTTCTTAGGTATAACAATGTATTTTGTTCCTACAGAAAATGCTAACAGTCGTAAATACTGCTTTTCTTAGTGTTTAGTGGTGATATGGAGAGATGCAATAGGTATTTCACTATTGATCATATATATCACTTGCCAGCTTACTAAGCTCATGTTCTAATAGTCTGTAAATTTGTGGGGAAGTTTTGTCTTGCTTTGTTTTATAATTATATCACTTGAGAATAACAACAAATTTGTTTCTTTCTTTTTGGTGTGTATAACTTTTATTTCTTCCTCTTAGATTACTGTGCTGGCTAGTACTATTTTTGATGGCGTAGTGGGACACATATGTCCTTAACTTGTTCATGATTTTAAAAGGAATTCTCCTCCTGTTTTACCATTAGCAATGACATTTCCTTTAGCCTTTTGGTGGAAACTTCTTATTAGGTTAAAAATTCCCTTTTATTTCTAACTTGCTAAAATTTTTTATCATTTGCTATGTTGAATTTTACCAAATTTTTGTTTTGAATGTATTCATCCTTAATGTGGTGAATGATATCTATAGATTTTAAAATGTTAACCGACTCTTAAGAGTCTAGTGATAAATACTACTAGGTTGTTTGCAAATTTTGGGGAGTTTTTCTTTATGTACTACTGTATTTATTTTGGGCCTATTGCATTTTTATTCATGACTGAAACAGGGCTATAATTTTCCTCTCATATAATCCTTGTCTGATTTTGGTATTGCAGTTATATTGACTTCAAAAGAAGAGTTGGAGACTATTTCTTCTTTTTCTTTTAATTATCTTTAAAAATGTACATAAGACCAAAACAATTGGTACCTTGAATGTTTTGTCCAATTTGTCGGTAAAAATATTTTGGCCTACAGTTTGTTATATGCATATTTTAACTACTGATTGCATTACTAGTGTATAGTTAGGATATTTCTTCTTTTTTGAATTAGTTTTATAAGTGCTATTTTTCTCAGCATTTGTTCCTTCTACATATATTTTCAGTAATATAAAGTTTTTATGGAATTTTCATACTCTTTTAATCTTCACTATAATTGTACTATTGCCATCTTTTTTTAAAAAAGATTTTATTTATTTATTTAGAGAGAGGGGAAGGGAGGGAGACAGAGAGGGAGAGAAACAGCAATGTATGGTTGCCTCTCACATGGCCCTCACTGGGGACCTGGTCCACAACCCAGGCATGTGCCCTGACTGAGAATTGAACCGGGACCCTTAGGTTCCCAGCCCGTGCTCAGTCCACTGAGCTACCCCAACCAGGGCACTATTGCTGTCTTTTTAATCCCTTTGGTTGGTTGGTTGGTTGGTTGGTTGGTTGGTTGGTTGTGTTTCCCAGCTTTTTCTTGAACAGCGTCTCTAGAGGTTTGTATTTTAGCTTAGTTGATTTTCTTTAGGTCAGTTATTTCTGCCTATAAAAAAGTACCTCCTAACTTCCACATTCTTTGATTTATTCTCTTGGTCTTTTGTTTTCACATATTGGATGAAAAACCCATTAATTTTGTTTTCCTTTGAATACACCATTTACAGCTATAAAAGGCTGCACTCAATGTACTGCTTTCAAAGCAAATCACAGGGTTTGTTTGACACGTAATATTTGTACAATTGTTCCGTCTGAGTGCCTTTCAGTTCCCATTAGGGTCTCTTTTTAACTTATATGTTATTTAGAAATGTGTTTTTAGATTACAAATATATGTAATTATTGTTGTGTTTTGATATTGTATCTTGATTGCACAGTGTCCAGAGAACACAGTCTAATACAATGACTTTTTACATTATCTCAGAACTGATTTTGGCTTAAAGTATGTTTAATGCTGATAAATGTTTTATCTTTGTATACATTAGATAATGGATATTCTCTAATTGTTGCATGTAGAAATCAAATTTGGTAAATGTGTTGTTCAGATCTTCTCTGTCTTTACTAATTCTTTTCTGTTTTAACTATTAGTAATTTAGTGAAATGTGTTGAAATTTCTCCCCCTGATGGTGAATTAACAGTTCTTCCCTTTTGTCCAGTATACTCTTACTTCCTATATTTTAAGACTGATTTTTTCCACAGTGATCGGAGTTTTGATTTGTTAACTCTTCTTGATACATTTAAACTTTTATTATTATTTAATGATATGTTCTAATGTTTAACAATCATTTGATTTTTAAAATCAGTTTTGTCTGATATGAGCCTAGCCACTCCATCTCTTTTTTGGTAGTATTATCTCGGTGTGTCCTTGTTGCAGTCAGTATTCAAGATGGTGCCCGTAGTCCCCAACTTCTGGTAGCCAGTTCCTTGGACAGTCCCTTCGCACACTGAATAGGGTTGACTTGTATAATCGCTAGGATGCTGCACACACAGCAATGTGTAGCTTCAGACCCAGGTTATAAAAAAAGTCATGGATTCTGGGATTGCCCACTCTGAAAGATTCCATCTTGTGAAGATACCTGGCTCATAAGAGATCCTCCAGCCCCAATCAGGGCTTGAGATAACTGCAGGCCCAGCCAACATCCTGACTGCAATCCCATGGGAGACCCAGAATTTGAGTCAAGCACTCAAACCACTTCTGAATTCCTGATCTATAGGAAACGTGAAATAAAGCATGTTTGTTGTAGACCATTACGTCTGGAGGTAATTTGTTATGTGATAATATATACAAATTGATAAACAGATAAGAGATGCAATCTAATTGCATCCTTTTACTTTAGTCTTCCTATATAGTTACATTACGTGTAAACAACACATAGCTTTTTTAAAAATCCAATTAAATAATCTGTCTTTCACTGGGAACTTTATTAACTATGATTATTGATATAGTTTGACTTACTTCTACCATTCTACTTTTTTATTTGTCCCACTTTTTATGCTCTTTTTCTTGCTTTTTTCCTTTTTAATTAATTGGTTGAGTTCTTTCTCACTTCATTTTTCCCTCTTAGATGTTAGTTAGCATTTATATCATACTACTTTTCACTTAAGTGGGTATTATGGAAGTTTTTGCCATTCATATTTAATTTATAATGTCCAAAGATACCTGAAGTACTGGCAAAATATTATTAAGCTATAAGAATACGGTAACTGATTACTCCCCCTTCTGATTCGTACTTTTGCCCAGTATTTTAGAGTTGTCCTTTTAAATAAAACTACAGATAATTGGACACTATTATTATTATTTTATGTTGACAGTATTGTTTAAATTAAGATCACACATCACTCTTTTTATCACTGGTTTTTTTTTCCCTTGCCTCTCAGATTATCCCTCTGTGGTAATTTTCTATTTTCTGGAACTGCATCTTTTAGAAGTTCCTTCAGTAAAAAACTGTTAGTGGTGAAAACTTTTTTGTTTATCTGAAAAAAGATTATATTTCACTCTTATTTTTTAAAAATTACTTTTCAGGGTAAAAACATCTTTGATTACAGTTATAATAGTTTGAAGCTTTCTGTTGAGAATTCTTCTGTATGTCTAATTTTCTGTCTTTATTAGGTGATAGGTCTTTATTCTCTTGATGCTTTCAAGAGTTTCTCTTTCATTTGGGTGTTCTGCAATTTTGCCAAAACATACCTATGGGTAGATTTCTTTTTATTTATACTGCTAGAGATTTCATTTATTTTGCAACTTTTTAGCCATTATCTATTTACATATTTCCTCTCCTCAATTATCTCTATTCTCTCTTTTTTGGCTTCTGACTATACATATCTTAGAACTTCTCATTCTATATTCTATATATTTTAACTTTAAATATTTTATATTTCTTTTTTCCCATCTGTACTTCATGGTAGGTAATTTTATCCACTATATATTCAGTTCACTAATTATTTCTTTAGCTATGTCTAGAAAGCTGTTTAACTGGTTTATAGATTTTTTATTCCAAAGTTTTTTATTTCAAGAAACTCCATCTTGTTTTTTTAAGTCTTTTTGACCATTATTGATAGTTGTATTGCTTATTCATATTTATGATTCCATATTTTATTTTTAAGCATTTATGATAGAGTTTTAGTAGCCAGACTAGTGGTCCACAAAGGCATCCATGTTTTAATCCCTGGAACCTGTGAGTGTTAAGTTATGTGGTAAAGGGGAAATAACATTGCAAATGGAATTAAGATTGCTCATCAGCAGCTAGGGAGATTATCCAGGATTATTTGTATGGTCTCAATATGACCACAAAGATCATTAAAATTGGGAAAGGGAGACAGAAGGAGTGGGCTAAAGGAAGAGATGTGAAGATAAAAGCAGGATCAGAGAAACACAAGATGGACAGAGGAAAGTAGGTTGTCCCTAGAAGCAGGAAAGGCAAAGAGATAGGTTCACCTCTAGAAGCACCAGAAAGAAACACAGCCCTCCCAGCACCCTAACTTTAGGACATCAGACCCCCAACTATCATGTCATAAATTTGTGTTGTTTCAAACAACTGATCTTGTGGTAATCTGTTAAAGAAGCAGTGGAAAACTAATACATAGCTATTATATATTCTGCATCTGACTATTTAAGTATGTGAAGTCCTTAAGGGTCAAAGACCATTGTTTCCCATATCTGCCAGCTCTCACTCTTAGGGCTTACTCCTTTTTATTCTTGGTGATACTTTTATGTCGAATTTATATTTTATTGGTCTTAATTTGTAGGAATTCTGTAAACTTCATTGGGAATGTTTTTCTCTGACTCTACCAAGGGTCTAGGGGCAATAAAAACTTAGAAATAAATTTACGTCTCTGGATAATTAATTTTTAAAATGCAGATTCAGTTATCATTTTTTTAAACTTTAAAGGTAAAATAATTTACATTTATTATTTTAAAAAATATTGTTTAACTCCCTGCTTCTGTTGTTACACTAATGGTCAGGGTAAAAACAAAAACAAAAAATCTTTTTTGTCTTCAGTTGAAATGTTCATGCAAATGAGATCATGGATTGCACTCTTTGTCTATAACATGTTTACATATCCCAATAGGAAGCTGAATGAGTTGGAAAATCAGAAAATTTTGACCCTGTGTAGATCTTTTTGAGGGATCTTGTGTAAGCTTATGAATCTTTCTAGTTAAAACTTAATTCTGTAGGACTTGGTTGTTTAAATGATAGATACCTATTTATTCAACTTTAACCAGTTGTTTTTATTTATGTTTCCATGAGATCCAGAGATGAAAAGCAAAACTGCGAAAGGAACCCAAGTCAATGACTTTTGCCATCAGAAACTTGGTTGAGAGACTTGGAAGGAAAGACTTGAAAGTCAATGATGGAAACCAGATTTTTATTACTGGGGACTTTCACCAGTCCAAGTTCTTCATACATCTTTCCTCACAAATAAGGTAGAATTGCTTGCATTTCACATCGACTGACTGTATGACTAATTCTTAAGTGTAACTCTCTAGCTCTGTTTAATTGGCTTGTGGGAAGCCCATTAAAGTTGTCAACATCTTTTTTACTTAGGCTGTGACCTTTTCTTCTTAGGCTATGAGCTTTTGTGAATGCAAATTGTGGTTATCTCTGAGATATAACTTACAACTGTGAGAACTTGAATGTGTTTTATTTATTTGAAAGTATATGTATTTACACTTTAAGAATGAAATCATCCTGTCCATTCCTCTTCTTTTCAAAATCTAAATATTAAATGTAACTGGCCCCTTATTTTATTAATCATAGCACTTGTGAGCTTGACATATAGACCTTTCAAGAACTGAATCAAAGTCAGGGGCAGAAAGTATATAGAGATTTGTGTTCTGTGCATATATGTAAATATCACACAGAATGATGTTTTAGAAATCCAATGATGAATCTGGCCTCTCCGGTTGACCCTTTTGAACATACTCTTGCATCTCTGCCTGCCTTGTATGAATGAGAATGCCTTCTCCTACTAGTACCCTGAAGTTCCACTTCAGTTAGCTGAACAATAAGAAAATGCACTAGCTTTTATATAACAGGACTTCAAAAAGTCAAGCAAATTTCCAGTGTGGTTGATTCTGGCCTCACAAGGTCATTAGAGACCAAAGTTCTTTCACGTCTTCTGTACCACATCTTCACATTTAGCTTTCTCCAAAAGTGCTGGGAAACTGTCTGCAGCTGTTCTAGTATCACTTTGGAACATGAAAATATTAGGAAGACAAAGAGGAGTGACTTTTCATCTGGCTGCCTCCTAGGAGAGCGGGACCATTTCTTAGAAGGCAGACATCCTTCTCGTCTCACTGGCAGGATGGAGCACACTGCCCATTCCTGAGTCAGTCATTGGCAAGGAGACCATGGTTAACCTTAGATCCACCAGGCTCCCTCTTAAAACAGGGTGGAGTCCGTCTCCACTGAAGTGTCTGGATGACTGGGAAGGTTTCATTAGATTAGAAAAAGGCAGAGAGAGATTATGAGTAGGCAAACAAGTTTCAACTACATCACTAAAATATTGTATTTCTTTTTTTAAATTTTTATTTATTTTTTATTGTTGTTCAAGTACAGTGGTCTCCATTCCCCCCTCCTCCACCATTCTCTCCTACCCCACTGGCCCCCACCTCCCACCCTCAATCCCACCCCGCTTTGGCTTTGTCCATGGGTCCTTTATACATGTTCCTTGATGACCCTTTCCCTTCTTTCCCCGTTATCCCCCTCTCCCCTCCCCTCTGGTTATTGTCAGTTTGTTCTTTATTGCCATGTCTCTGGTTATATTTTGCTTGTTTGTCTGTTTTGTTGATTAGGTTCTACTTACAGATGAGATCATGTGGTATTTTTTCTTTCACCACCGGGTTTACTTCATTTAGCATAATGCCCTCCAGTTCCATCCATGCTGTCATGAAAGGTAGGAGCTCCTTCTCTTTTTCTGCTGTGTAGTATTCCATCGTGTAAATGTACCAGTTTTTTTATCCACTCATTTACTGGTGGGCACTTAGGTTGCTTCCAGCCCTTGGCTATTATAAATTGTGCTGCTATGAACATTGGGGTGCATAGGTTCTTTTGAATTGCTGTTTCAGGGTTCTTATGATATAATCCCAGCAGTGGAATTGCTAGGTCAAAAGGCAGTTCCATTTTTAGTTTTTTGAGGAAATTCCATACTGTTTTCCACAGTGGCTGCACCAGTCTGCATTCTCACCAACAGTGCACTAAGGTTCCCTTTTCTCCACAACCTCACCAGAACTTGTTGTTTATTGATTTATTTATTTCTTTAGATTTGAGGTCCTTATAAGAATCTATTTTAAACTCTAAATTAAAATTTCTCATTTATATTCTTAATAAAAATTTGAAATGGACAGTACCTAGACTGCTAGCTCTCTCCCCTGTCATTGAAAAGGAACTCTTATGGCTAACACAGAGGGTTAATCTGTTACCCAGACAATTACACAATGAATCAGCCATGAGAATGAAACAGGGAGAATTTTCAGCACTCCTGAGCATTGCTTTCATTGTTCAGGCAAATGTTCAGATGAAACTGAAACTAAAAACAATCTTATTTTCTAAATAGAGTATTAATCATTCTGGAGGAGAAAATGAAGCGGCCATTTTCAATGGTACGGTAGGAGTTGTTTCAGGTCATTAACCTTCCTCACTGTGTGCCTTAGAAAATCACTTTGAAAACACCTCAAACTACAGAATGACAGTATATTAAATGAAAACATTAGCCCTGACTGGTGTGGCTCAGTTGGCTGTGTGTTGTGCTGCAAAGCGAAAGCTCGCTGCTTTGACTCCAGGTCAGGGCACAGGACTGGATTGCGGATCCCGCCCCTCCTTGGGTCATGTATGTGAGGCCACTGATCAATGTGTCTCTCTCACATCAATGTTTCCTGCCTCCTCTTTCTCCCTCCGTTCCTTTCTCTCTAAAATAAGTAAATAAATAAAATCTTTTAAAAAATAAAAACATTAAAGCAGAAAAGTCAAGGGAATGGCTAAAACAATAGTTCAAACAATAAAATAATATACAGCCTTAAATTCTCATGTTAAGAATACTAAATGGCACAGAAGAAAATGTATAATGTAGTGTTAATTAAAAATTAGGATACAAAGTACATATGTATTATGATCCTATCAGTAAACTATTTGCAAAATTTTGCTTTGCAAAATTTCAAAGTTGGAATAGATTGCAGTTACCAAACGCTCTCTGCCCTCTCTGATAAAGGATTGTGATTTGGCACCCATGTCTTTAGGCAGACAGCTGGCTTTGATCAGTTAAACGGAAGTGTAGTGATGTTGGCCATGTCTGAGCAGACGCTGCAGAACCACTGTTGAGTCTTTGTCACCGACCTTCTCCTCCTGCTTTGAACACATGTCCAGATAGCGGCCATTTGTCATTTTGCATCCATGAATTGAGAACACACATAGAGTTTACATTTCATGTAGGCAATACAAAAATCTCTGTTGTTAGAAACCATTGATGTCTCTAGGGGTTGTTTATTCCTCAGCACAATCTAGCAAGAGCTACCCACGGAGGTCATGTGCTTTGTATTTCAATTCAGAAAAAGAATAAACAATATAAAATCACACTATGAACTATAAATATTATTTAAAATCACACCATGGACACTTTCAGGGAAGGAACATGAGTACGCCATTGCACTCCGGAGCTCAGCGAGAGGAAAAGGAGAGGATTTGTTCTAGGATTTTCACACTCCTATTGAGCAGTGTTGGCGTTTTCCCTTCTGCTTGGTCTGAGCATCCTTTATTCTTCTGGTTCCACTCTTCTTTATGACTGCATCCAGTGCCCACCACAAACTACAGATTATCCAGCAAAATATCCACATTACCACTCTCCTTATTTCCTCACTAGACATCTCTCTTTTTCTCCCGTCCGTTTTAGTCTCTGTTCAGGGAGGTCTCTGATAATGTCTTCATTTTCAAATCTAATGGCTTTATTAGTCTTGTGTGTTTCTTTTTAGCCCTTAACTCAGATGTGCAGCCCTGTCCCTCCCTTGGTTCATGGGGCAACACAATGTTTTGTCTCTCCTCACACTGCGGGGACCACTCCTTCTGTTTAGTTATTTTCCCTTCTCTTACAAGTGAGTGTGCCTTAAGCTCCATCTTTAGCTTTCTTTTCTCTTATTCTTCCAACAATATCTTCTTTGTCACACATATCCATTAGTTTCAGAAATGTACAGAGGAATGAGCATCGGATCTGTGAGTTACTTTGATTTATTTCAGGAGGAAACAGTGGCATGGCTATTGGTACATAAATCCTTCCGAAGCCATTAGTGCATTTCTGAGATTAGTATAAAATTACAGTATGGGAGTTAAATCTGTCTTCGTTCATTAGAGAAAAATCTTTTCATTGGTGAAATTATTCTAAAACTTGTCTCATGGTATTTTACTATCTAACCTCACTTTCTTGGGCCTTTTTGGTATGATATATGACCGCTATTTTTCAAAAAGAAACCACACTCAACAAGATATGCTATTGATCTTGGCAAGATTTAATAAGCTATGTAAATGCTTGGGCTCCCAAATATGAGTTTATGGACTGTTATGTTCATGTAGAAAAAGAAACAAAATCTAAGCTAACAATTTCATAGAGCCTGTTGCAAAAGCACTTATGCTGAGAGATGTCTGTTTTCTGTGAAGCAATGAAAGTGTCTGTAAAACGTTGTTTTCCCAGTTACTCTGTTGGAATCTAATTAATGGTGTTTCCCATCTTAAGTATTTTTGAAGAAATAAAATCTGTAATCAGAAAAATTCATATTTTTCCTGAAATCATATATTGTAAGTATCCGTCTTCACACACAATGCTATCCTGAGGAGATAAAATGTATCATGTTTAAAAGACCCTTCGAAAAAGATTTTAGAGTTTACTTTTGGTGACTTATTCCAATGACTAAAACTCCTCAGGAAATTATTTCCCGTCTAACTGGAATATTTCATAATATGCTTAAATGTTTGCTTTTACCATGTCTTCACTAAAAATGCCTATAAAGGAACATTTCTAAACTGGAAAACCATTTTTTAAAATTACTCTTTGCCAACTTTCTTTAATCTAATTTAAGTCTTAAAAAATTCTGAATCATTTTTGAGATACTCTGAATGCTTTTCAAATCAGGTTCCCATTTAATCGCCAATGTTTAAAATTAAGTAAATTCATTTTTCTTAGTTTACAGTTCTATAATTCAGAATATTTTATATACATCCATTTACTATGTGATAATAAAATATATGCCTTTAGATAGACTTACAAAAAATGCCTTTTAAATAAATCTTCTATCATGTGTAGACCAGTAACTGTCAAAACAAAAAGATGGTCTATGAAAATTATTTTTGTTCATTCTTTGTAACTTCCTGACTTTTGTGGCCAGTGTTACCCTGCAGCAGGATTATCACAGTGTAACATAAATAAGAGATTAACTTTACAGTCACTCTCCATTCACCATAAAACTCCTTGACCCACTCAAGTCCAGTGGGGTCAGCGTTTTCTTTGGCTAGCTTGAATCTTTGGCTGGGGCACTGTGGGACTCACGCCATTGAATACTGTCAGCACAAGGGATATCCTTTGGAAAACAACGCAAACTCGCTCTCTTTTTTTTCATGCAATGGTAGGGAAACTCTCATTCCTCAATTCATTAATGTCAAAGAGTCTAAAGATGTTTGTAAGGACAAAGAAAAGCCCCGCTAATTAACCATTGTGTTATAATCATCATCAAGATTTACAAAGCACTTTTTGTGCCAGGTAGCACACAGATTGCACAAAAGACAATTTCTGCTGACAAATTTTCTGCCAGCCCCGCGTCTCTGGGCCTCAACAGTTGGACTTTTTGTTCCAAAGGCTTCTGATTAATTAGGAAAATTCAACAAGCAATTATGAAAATAACTCCCCAAGTCATGTAGGCACAAGGTAGTGTTTTCCTGTTATATTTCAAGTAAACAAAAGGATATTGGTTGATTGTTGGAGGGGAGTTGATTGTAACCTTTTGGCTCTAAATAATGAGCCGTGTGTAATTCCATTTAATGGTTTGGAATTCCAAAGCTATGGAGTTCATTAGGGAAGCAGAGGAAGTAAACACATGAAAAACAAGGAAAGCGACCCTTTGAATCTCAACCGGCTTCCTTTCCCCAACATTAATTTGTAGGTGGACTAAATCCACAGCCACATCTCACACACAGACAAACTAAATAACTTTCAGTTGTCCTGTGCTATCTTTCAACCCAGAAGTCTGGTGTACGTGTGCTCAAATGAATGGATGAGGGGAACAGTGCTGAAGGACTTTGGACTAGGTAGGAAGAGAATTACTGAGAAGTTGATAAAGACGGGTACTTTCAGTTACTGTTTTAACTGGATATAACTGCTTCCCCACAGGAAAGCTCGTGGATCCATGAATGCAGTCCACTTCTCCCTTACAGGAAAGGAGCTTTTTATTATCGCAGCCCACGCCACCTGTGTACCTATCAAGAGTACATTGGTTCTCTTGGGAACAACAGGGTGGGGTAGTACTAGAAGCAAGGCTGGGAGCCAGCAGTATTCCACATCCAAATTCTGGCTGACTCCTCCAGCGACCTCTGTCTAGTCCCCTCAATAAAACTAACCATTGCTTATTTAAAACTGGAGCCAGATATGTAATGCCTTGGGAAATATCCACACTTCACTGGGATTTTTTTGGCACAGAATGCATTCAAAATTATCCTTGTCACCAATAAATATTTATTGGGCATCTTCTATGAACATATGATAAGTGAGTCAAAAGGCATGTAGTATGCCTAGGTTTCCATGATGTGCTTCCCAAAATTGAGTTTGTTTAAAGGGATTATTTTGTACCATGGTTTTAAAGCATGAGATTTAAACATATGTAAATGAATCCATCTAACATTACTGTAAAGTAATTCTGTAGTGACTGATTGTTACGTGTTGTCTGTGCTACACAAAATCATTTTTTCTTTTGATTTAATCTTTGCTGTATTTTTTTCCATTATCATTTAGTTGCCTTATACTCCCTGCTGCCCCCCCCCCCCATAATCACCACACTGTTCTCAATGTCCATGGGTCCTTTTTCTTTTTTGCTCAATCCCTCCACTCCCTAACTGCCCCCCAATAGCTGTTATCTGCTCTTTATCTATAAGTCTGTCTCTGTTTTGCTTATTAGTTTAGTTTGTTCACTAGATTCCATATATAAGTGAAATCATATGATATTTGTCTTTCTCTGTCTGGCTTCTTTCACTTAGCATAATGTTCTCCAGGTCCATCCATACTGTCACAAAGGGTAAAATTTTCTTCTTTTTTACAGCTGAGTAGAATTCCATTGTGTAAATGTCCCACAGTTGTTTTATCCACTCATGTCTTGATGGACACTTGGACTGCTTCCATTTCTTGGAAATTATAAATAATGCTGCGATGAACACAGAGGTGCTTATGTTCTTTCAAATTTGTGAAAATACACACAGACTAAAAGTAAAGGGTTAGAAAAAGATATTTGGTGCAAATGGAAAAGAAAAAAAGCTGGGGTAGCAGTACTTACATCTGACAAAACAGACTTTAAAACCAAGGCTAGAGTAAGAGGCAAAGAAGGACACTACATAATAATAAAGGGAACAATTCAACAAGAGGATGTAACCCTAGTAAACATTTATGCACCCATAAGGAGTACCTAAATATATACAACAAATCTTGATGCACATAAAAGGAGAGATCGGCAGAAATACAGTCATAGTTCGGGAGTTTAACACCCATTGACTCCAACGGTTAGATCTCCCAGGTAGAAGACCAACAAGGAGACAACAGCTTTAAACAAGACACTAGATCAAATGGATTTAATTGATATCTTCAGAGCATTTCGCCCGAAAGCAGCAGAATATACATACTTTTCAAGTGCACATGGAACATTTTCTAAGACAGACCACATGTTAGGACACAAATTAACTCTCAGTAAATTTAAGAAGGTTGAAATTATGTCAAGCATCTTCTCTGACCACAATGCTATGAAACTAGAAATCAATCACAAGAACACTGAAAAACAAGCAATGATATGGAAGCTAAATAACATGTTATTAAACAATGACAACAACAAGATCAACAACAAGATCAAGGAAGAAATCAACAGATACTTTGAATCAAATGAAAAGAAGGACACAATAATCCAACATCTATGGCACACTGGGAAAGTAGTCCTAAGAGGGAAACTCATAGCATTACAGTCCTATTTCAAAAAACAAGAAAAAGCTCAAATTTACACTCTAACTTCACACTTAAAGGAACTTGAAAAAGTACAACAAACAAAGCCCAAAGTGAGTAGAAGGAAGGAAATAATAAAGATCAGAGCAGAAATAAATTAGAGTCTACAAAAATCGTACAAAAGATCAATGAATCCAAGAGCTGGTTCTTTGAGAAGATAAACAAGATTGACAAACCTTAAACCAGACTTATCAAGAAAAAAAGACAAAGGACCCAAATAAATAAAATCAGAAATGAAAGAGGAGAAATAACAATTGACACCAAAGAAATGTAAAGGATCATAAGAAAATATTATGAACAATTATATGCTAATAAACTGCAGCCAAGATACCTTCACCAATTTTTAACCAGCGCATGTAAGTCTGAGGCCAGCCTGTTCCAAGTGCCTGTCCCTTCTACCAGTCTCCATATGTTTTCTTTTCCCATGTATCCTTAGTTATAGGACTTCTGCTTAGCTAGACTTCATACGGGCTCTCAATGATGGTTGTAATTTTGATGTGGCTGTGGGAAGTTCTGAGTGTCATGCTTACCTACTCCGTCATCTTGACCGGAAACCCTCCCTACCCCTGCAACTAGTTTTTGTATGATTCAGTTCCCCCATTAAAAATGACACCACCAAAAATATGTTTTTTTTAAATCACAAATATCTTGTTATTGACAGCCTCAGGGCAAAATAGGTAAGAGATGAGCCACAGAGAAGTATGTCTAAATTAATTAGAAAAGCATACCAGTGTTTTCCAGTCATTTTTCAGGAATGCAAATAACAGATGTAGGTTATCTACACTTTATAAGGAAGCTTTAAGTTCTGTCCTATAGATGCAAAGCTCTCTTTTCCCAATTTTGCACATGTGATATCATTGTCCTTGGATGTCCTCAGATCTCCATCAAGAATGAGGTGTAGCTTGAACTGCTATAACAAAATGCCACAGACTGGTTGGCTTAAACAACAGAATTTTTTCTCACAGTTTTGGAGACTAAAAGATGAGATCAAAGTACCAGCAGATTTGGTTCC
Organism: Micronycteris hirsuta; assembly: GCA_004026765.1. Taxonomy (NCBI): domain Eukaryota; kingdom Metazoa; phylum Chordata; class Mammalia; order Chiroptera; family Phyllostomidae; genus Micronycteris; species Micronycteris hirsuta. Next base: position 31,454 of record PVJI01006783.1, on the reverse strand, counting down.
TGGTGAGGCTCTCTTGTGGCTTGCAGATGGCCACCTTCTTCCTGTATCTTCACAGGGCATTTCTCCATGCCCACTCTTGAAGAGAAAAAGGGGAGAGGAGAGGGGAAGGAAGGAGAGGACATGAGATCTGGTGTTTTTTTCCTTTTCTTGCAAGAAAACCAGACCTATCAGATTAGGGATCCACTCTTATCACCTCATTTAACAGTAATTACCTCCTTAAAGGTCATGCCCCCAAATATAGTCACATTGGGGGTTATAAGTTCAACATAAGAATGTTGGGGGACACAATTTAGTCCATAACAAATGAGAAATATTGATTAACAATTATTAGTCAGGTATAGGCACAGGGCACTAGGATTGTCTAACTCAATTACTAATACTAGGTAATAATTGTGTGGACTGATTACTAACACAAGCCAATGAAGGGCATTAGGCTAAGTAAAATAAGTCAGACAAAGATACTGTATGATATTACTTACATGTGGCATCTAAAAAAACTGAAGTCATAGAAGCCGAGAATAGATAAATGGTTACTAGAGGCAGGGGTTAAAAAAATGAGTGAAGGTGGTTGATTGACTCAGACTTGCAGTGAAATAAATAAGTTCTAGTGATTTAATGTACAGTGTGGTAACTATAGTTAACATACTGTATTGTGTATTTGAAAGATATAAAGTGAATAGGTCTTAAATGTTCTCATCATGAGAAAAAAAGTTTGAAACACGGTGAGGTGATGGATGTTAACTAAACTTATTGTAGCAATCGTTTTGCGACAAATACATATATCAAATCATTATGTTGTGCACTTTAAAACAATACAGTGTTATATGTAAATTATATCTCAATAAAACTTGGGGGGAAGAAACTTAAATAATATTTCACTTTATGCTATAAACAAATACAGCAGAAGACACTTCATAGTGCTTGCTGGAACCAGGGTAATTTGGAATCACAAGTTTATCCCTCACTGGTTATGGGAACTTGTGCAGATAGCTTAACCAGTCTGAACCTGCGATCATTAGTATGAAAGCGAGTTATAAGGATCAAAATGTTGTATTAGGTATTTAGCACAATTCCTGACACATAGTGTATACTCAGTAAATGACAATTAATATTATGAATTATCATTTTTAGTATGGTACTATGAATATCAAAATTGAATTAATTTCATTAGCAAACAGACATTTGTCAAAATTCTGTAGTAAGCTAAACTTTTTGTATTCTTCACACTTCCAAGTAGGAATTCTCATGGTCCATTTCAGGGTTGGAATTCAGAGCAATGTGGTCTCTCTGCTGATAACTCAAGTCCTTAGAGGATGCAATAACTTGCTTTAGGTTCAGAAATGGGCTCTGGGCACAACCCCCACAACACAACAGGAGTTCAAGTGCCCCCTCGAGGCTGCGCTGGGAGAGAAAAAGCACCAGTCCAAGGGCAGCGTGAAGCTGGTGACCAATGCAGTGTTGACTGTGCTGCCTACAATCATGTGACCACCCTGAGGCTGAAACACAGCCTCAGACCATGGATGTTTGCTTATGAATGTGAGTGAAGATGGAGTTTTCATCTTCAGCTATAAACCTTCTATTGCCTGGCCACGTCGACTTCAGGGTATTTTAGATCTTATGAGCAAAGTAGATTCATTTTCATTATTTTTTTAATTACTATTCCTGACATAGCTTTTGACATTTACAAGCAATTCAATTCTTTCTCCTGAACTCGATTTTATAGATTTTCCTAGGGTTGGCATTGCCCTTGCTTCTTGGCACAGCATTATGTTACTATTTTTAAAGATAAGCATGACAGTGTAGATACTGAAATGGAAACAGAGCCGAAACGAAGTTTGGATTCAATTAGAGAACCAAGAAGCTGACATTCAAATGTCAATGGATTCCCCGACTCACTTTTTTTTTAAAAAACAGTGTAAGATTTACTTTAACACTCTGGGTTGCTACTATATTAAGCAATATCAATTTATTTCCATCACGGTGAATAATCACAAGTGCTTTAATTTCAGTTGCTTCCTAAGGACTTTATTTTTGAACATGTCCTTTAAAGTCATGCTGTTTAAATACTTATGTCTACTCACCCCTTCTCTTTATAAAAATCATAGAAGTTTAAAAGTGGGAGTGATTATAATACCCTGTGTTGGGTAAGGGTATAGTGGCTATCATTACGTATAATTAATGAGAATGTTTTGATTTCTAAATTGCTGTTATGATCTAGCTATCCACATTTTGATTTTTCTCAAGCTAAATTTTACCTCACTTTAATCCCTCCAGGTAGCCTACTTATTTTAACATAACTGGATAATATTCACATACCTATTTCTTTTCCTCTCCTAAAACCTGGTAAGGTTAAAGGTTGTATCTGAGTCTATTGGTTTCACACTCAGGAAATTTACTTTCTATAAAGAGGAAAATAAGTATCATCAGATCCTTTGGAAATGAATGCAGTAAAATTTTGGCTGGTCATTTTTTTGAGAAGCCACAAAAAATGCTGTCAGCCATAATGCTAAATTTGGAAGTGCAATGCTGTGCCAATGGGTATTTTTGCAAGGCTGATGCTATACTTGGGAATTTGTCAAGAACATAAATAATATTTCCTAACACATTTGGCTGTGTGCAAAGTAGATGCATCCTTTATTCTTCATGCTCACAACAAGAAATGCCACACATTCAAAAATGTATTAGGGTGAGTTCCTCCATTCTCTTCTTTTTAATTGTATTGTGCAGAAAATGTCTAAGCTGTTCTTACAATGTCCTGTCTTTGCTAACATCATGGGATTTCTCCACCAAATGAACTTCAGTTGTGTTTAGACATCCAATGGGAAAATAAATAATTTTATCTGGACCCTCGGACAGCAAGTCTTGCTGGTGAAACCAGTTGCAGGCTGGTGAGATGAAGACATTTTCCAAATGCCTGTCCTTAAAAACACACTGGACGCCCTTCCCTCACCTGCTGTCACTCTCCCAGAACATTTGGTGGTGACAATGAATAATTGATGCATGATTGGGTCTATGATAAAAATATATCCACTGAGAAGTGACATTATTATTCCTAACGACTCACAACTTTGGAGCTCAGAGGTTCCTCAGAAAAACAATTCTGACCAGGCTTGCAGGAAAAGACATTTTGTGCCATTTATATTCTGATTATAATTTATTTATTCATTTTTAAAAAGAACTCTAAATTTTATTTTTTGATTACAGTTTACACTCAGTATTATTTTGTATTACTTTCATTTGTGCAACTCAGGGGCCAGACAGTCCTGTGCTTCGCAGAGTGTTCCCCTGGGACTTCTAGCACCCACCTAGTGGCCTGCAGTTACTGTGCTGTTTCTGACCATTCGCCCGGTGCTTTACGTGATGTCCCCATGACTGTTTTGTGACTACCCCTCTGTACTTCTTATTTAGGACCATTTTGATCTCACTGTAATGCCACTTGCCCCACAGCAGGTTATCTTAATTCCCATGTTGACAAAGGTCTATGATAATTTATTAGGATTTGTGTTTGTTTGTTTGTTTGTTTATACTTAATCTTTTTTTGTTCTGACACTAACGATTGAAAGAAGAGGAGGACCCCGTTGCCTCCCAAAGATCCAGAAGTTTCAGTTTTTGTGAAAGGGTTACTTTCTAAGGAGAGGACATTTTAGTCCCCTGAACACCCAGAAAGAGTCCTAGATTTGAAGTCTCAGAGACCACCCCCATGAAGGAACCCCAACACTGCTTTCGAGACAGTCCCCCACACCCTCACTCTGGAAGCTGGGAACACACAGCTGGGTCCCGTCTGTCCCTGTCTAAGCATAGCAAGGAGGAGGCTGAGAGCGGCCTGTTGTTGACAGAGGCCACAGGGCCTTCCAAGTTGCTTTTCAAGAAGACCGACAGTTAGTGTTTATTTGTACTTCCCATGTATTAAACCGTACGACACCCCTGTAACTGTTATCCTTATTTCCCAGAGAAACTGGGTAAATTGCCCAAAATCACACAGCAAGTGGCTAGGAGTCAGAAATTGCAGCTCAGGAAGCCCAATGTCTGAGACTAGGCTTTTAAAGTAAGAGAATAACTTTTACTCTAATTCTTGTCTGCTCCCTTCAGATTTCATGGTGCTTCAAGCATAAAAAGAATGCAATTTTTTAAAGACCACTTAATCTAGTTATTATCTGACTATTTGTATTCTCACCAGATAGTTGGTGAGTGATTGCCTGAAGATATGGCTTCATCGCATGCCTAGTAATTATATAATTATTAAGCATGGAGGAACCCAGCTGTGTTTTGGTTTTGTTGAACATCTTGGACTTTTATTCAAACATTTTGGATAAAAAAAAATCTGAAATGTATTTTGCAAAGGAATTTTTTATTCAATTTTAAACCCAGATCTATTTCAGAAGAAATATAATGTGTGTGTTTCTAATTCACCTACAATTAACTAATCGAAGATTTTGGTAAATAAACACTGTATTATGTTTAAGAAGCTGGGCAAGTCATTTCATGAGGTTTATTTGCCCATTTCCATTTTCTAATAAAATATCACCTTTGTGAAACAAATACCATTTTAAACCATTTGTCATAAAACTCTAAATTTATAGTGTTTTAGTTGTTTCTAATTGTGGCTAACATGAAATCTTTGCTTTTTATTATAAAAACATTTTGGAATACTTGACTTGTCATTAGTTTATAAAAGTTAAAAGGCCTACCTATAAAAACTTCTGATTTTGTAAAATATTACTTTTTATTAGCAATGTTAAATAGAGATTAAATATTTGCTAAGGGACTATTTTGTATATGCTTTTAATTTATTAAAATAAGAAATATCTACACAATGTCTGGCATAGAGTAAATACTTCATAAATAATTTTCAAATGAATGAATGAACCAGTGATGAATGAGTGATTGAGTACATTGAACTAGTAGAAAATATGCTGGACTTTTGCTATACTGGCTTTAGATTCTGTTTTAACAGAATTGCTATATTGAAAAAAAAACTGTAATAATTTCTTGTTGGTAATCTCTTACTTAAGATTGCTTGTGTCTACAACAAAATATATTTACACACAAAAAAAACATTCATTCATTTGCTCAATTATTAGCTTGAATGAGGTACACATATAATATGCATAATATTTAAAGGCATTATATATAATATTCATATGTTACATATTACATATATGCAGGTGTTATATAGGAAGTATGCACATTCTATACATAGCATGCAATATACACACATTAGGATTATATATGCTGTATATTATCATATGTGTTACGTAACTGTATGTATACATGTATCCTTGTACCATCTCATCTGATGTTCACGGTGATATCATAAGGCATTAGCCTGATTTTCTAGAGAGATAAGAGCAGAAGAAAGAGTGTTACCTTGTACTTGCCAACACAATTGGCCCTTGAACGATGAGGGGGTGACACCTCCCCCCACCACACAGTCAAAAATCTGCATATAAATTTTGACTCCCCCCAAGTTTACTAATAGCCTACTGTTGAAGGTAATCACAACATAAACAGTTGATCAACACAGAGTTTGTACTATATGCTGTATTCTTACAGTACAGTAAGCTAGAGGAAAGAAAATGTTAAGAAAATAGTAAGGAAGAGAAACTACATTTACAGTACTATATGTATTTTTTTTTTAAAAATCCACATGTATGTGGGCCTTTGTAGGTCAAACCTCTGTTGCTTGGGGGTCAATAACTGAAATATACCTAAAAATATGCAACCTTTTTTTAAGCACTTTCAAGATGAGATATTAATACACTGATTTTCTTCCTTTCTTTGACTACATTAAAAAATTTACTTTCCCTAGGTTTCTTCTAGAGTCCACAATAGAATTATACAATGTACTCCACATACAGCATAGGATAATAGAAGTCATGTAAAACTCTTGATATCTTATCAGACCAAAGTCTGGAAAGCACTAATCTAGGCTATTTTCCCTACCACTGAGATATCTTAGATTTTCCTTTCATATCTCTCCTTAGTTTTCCTTAAATCACAAGAGCGATAGTTGTATAATTGTGGTAATAGGTTTATTTCTCCTTCAATTACTTTGCACTTAGAATGAATAATGTGATGGAAAGAAACTGTAAGTTTATAGATAAATAAATTCCAGAATACATGCATCTCATTTTGCTTTGTCTGTGTCTTGCTACAAGAAATAAACAATTGTCGGTATTCTTTATATCTTTGTACTCAAGACTAGCTGTCTTAGTGCTTATCAGTGAACTCTCAGAATAGTGACCACTTAGGAGAAATTGGTGCTGCCTGATCTGTTTTATAAATCGGAACACATGTAGGTTATATATTCTTAGAAAAACGTTTCCTCATTTTCCTTTATAGTCTGTGAATTATGCACTTAGGATGCATTGAAAGGCCCAATTTATCTTAATCAAGTTTTCACTTCAATTCATCAAAAGCTCAGATCTTTCCTTAATCCATTACAATGCATTATTCTTTGTTGCCAATGTGCCAGAGACATATGCATTGTATGCCTTTTCTTAAACTAAAAGATAAACAGATAAAGAGAGAATTCTGTTAAGCGAACAAAGGCCATAATTTCATATCCTATATCTCTCACCAGACTGTGAAGTCCTCATCTCTTTCTGAGAACTTTTAGAACTTCAGCTCTGTTTCCAATGATGTTTTACTGGCAGGCTAGTGCATGCCATATGAGTTTTATGTGCGCACGTGAAGCACGGCCTGTGGTTCTCCTGTCAAAAATAAACTGTTCAAGAACACGATCAGTTTCTGATGCTGTCAGCATGCAGACTGGTTTTCTGTAAACACAGTAGACTATGTAATGCTGTTCCACTTGACAGCTCTCTTCAAGACTGAGATCCTGTTAATTTACTCCAGACAAACAGACTGGCTCTTCTCAGTGGATTCCAGTTTATGTTCACTCCCAAAGCAGGTGTAATGTCTTCTGGTTTTTTTGTATTACAAACTGTTCACAATTCCTTTGTCAGCGTCTGCTACAAGATAAGCCATGAATTGTTCCTTCCTATGCGTCCCTCAATAGCCCTAAGAGGAAGTCCCACCTGTCTCCCAGCCACCTGGGTCTATCTATACAAAAAAACTCACACATCTAGAACATTAATCCAGCGCATGTTGGCCACACACACTAATTTTGCAGTTTTTCTTTTCTTGATAAACATTTCATTGTACTTTTTTTGTTTGTGTTCTGTTGGGAATGGCCTAACCACACAGAGAGCTAAGCTGAAACTAACCTTTCCACTCAGCCCAACAAAAAGGGCGACTTTGCCTGGGCAGATGGTGACACGCACTGCTGTGTGCTACCCATTTCTATGTCAGCGGGCGCTCTGCACTTTTCAGAAGCAATTTAGAACGTATTTTAAAATAAAGTGGGATGGGATGGGTTGTGCTCTAAGTGCATGCACTAGGCAGATAAACCTTTTTTTTTCTCTCCTTACATCCAGACTAGTTAAAATTAGGGAAGGGGAATTAATTTATAAAGTAATATTTGTGCTTTGTTTGTGTGTGGTAGGGAGTTAGCCTAAATAACATGAGAGGTTTAATAAATATCCAGCTACACCACCAACAGTAATTTGTGAAACAGGAAAATATGGCGCCAAAACTGTCTCATCAGAAAAAATTAGTTAGCCATCATATTATATAAATTGTTAAAAAAGAAGTAAAAACAATCACCGACAAAAGCAAGATCTACAATTTCTAATGCTGTCTCTACCATTACTTAGTGACTTAATTCCTCTGGACTTTAGCTTTATTTCATAAAATAAAGGGTTCAGTTTTCACTAGCACTTCTCACATAAACTTCTTAGAACCTAGCTTTTCAAGATCTATAGTAAAAAAATTTCATGATCAAATAAGTTTAAGAAATTTAGGTACTTATTCTCTCCTTGTCACATTTAGAAATTCATGAAGAAATTTGTTTTTGAAAGACTTTGAGAAGTCCAACAGCAAAGAAACCATGTAACTTTGACTTAGCATTTCTGAATTTTATTTGACCATAAAACATATTATTATTAAAATGCTGGGAATCACTGCTTTATATAATTTATAAAATTCTATTATTCTAAGTTTTATACATATTTACAGTTCATGGTTGATTAATAACATTACAAATTCAATATTTGAAATTAGTATAGCACTTATCTGATATTTTACCATTTTAATTTCACTGTTTCCTGTATTGAATAGCTCATATCTCAGAAATGCACATAAATGACATTGAGAGAATGAGCAAACTCTGGTCTTCAGATTCCATGATCATGTTCTCAAAACGATAAAGATCATGATAAAGATTGTGATCTTTATCCTCAAAAAACTTTTTTTTAATATCTTTGATTTTTCCATCAATTGATCGTTTTGAATTTACACATCTTATAACCACTTTGTATATTGTTAATTTTATTATTGCATCCTCGAGTGTCAAAAGAATGTGAAGTCCAGTAAATATCAGTCAGAGTTAGAACTCAAAGTTTAAATTGTTTGCTCTGTTGTTTAACTCCCTGGGCTCTGTACTATCTGAATGACTGGCATGATCCAAACACTTTTTAGAAAGTAACATAATGCTTCTACTTAGTACTCTAGAAAAATCACTGTGACGAGTGGGTCACAGACAGAGTTTGCAGTCGAGATGATAAAGTTTTGGGGATATGAGGAATTGATGAAATATCATAGGATATAATTAGGCGCAGTTTAAGAACAGTAATCTCTATAATTACATGATAAGAAAAACACTTGGGGACACCCAGATCACACCAGATGCCATATAGCTTTGTCACCTTGAAATGATTCAGGCAATAATTTGGCAGCTGCCACACTAGGGGTGCCATATGTCTGATGATCTCACAGAGCTGAGACGCTACCTTCTGAATCAGTTTTGTAACTATGAATCACGCCACATTTGCTAATCTCTCCCTCATTCTTTTACCTTTCATGCTATTTTAACCTTTTTATCCTACTTTGCACCTTATCCCCAGAATTAATCATCTAATTATTCCAGAATGAATAATGAATGGACAGAGAATACCTACAGAACTGTTCATATAAAAATACCTATTGTTCATTTGAGAGACAAAGTTTGACTAACCTATCAGAGTTCTTTAAGTAATATTAATTCTAAACTGCCCCAGCATTCCGACAATACAAAGTGCTAACTTTTGTTGGACAACACAGGCTTACTTTACCCACGTACAAGGGCTAACTTAAATGTATGTCCATGGTTATGGGAAATGGAAAAGAGAAAGAATTTTAGTTCTAGATGGGCTTCATAAAAAGCAACCAGATCTTGAACTTGAAGAATAAATTGGATCTCAGAGGCAAGGGAGGAGGGAAATAGTGTTCTGGGAGTTTGGGAGGAAAAAGGTTGGCAAACTTCTTAAATGGACTTAAAAGGCTTACAGGCTTGCGGTTGCTGTCACAACTGCTCAACGGTGTCCTTGTAGCTCAAATGCAGCCCAGACAATACATATATGAATGGGTGTGGTTCTGGCCCAATAAAGCTTTATTTATAAAAACAGGTGGCCAGTTCACTGGCTGTAGTTTGCTGACCTCTGCTGAAGTCTTTTAACATCATAAATGATCAGTGTTCGACCTTGCTGTTAGCATCCTGATAGAATGGAAGTTGACAATAATAATGACTTTCCTGTAAGTTAAGTTCTCTGTGCCTTCCACCTCTTCCTAGATAGAACCTAGAGCTTGGCTGATTCAGAACGCCGGTTGTTATTATTTAATGATAGAACACTACCATGTACTGGGTACTTTATTTCATTCTGTCCTCACCTCACAGTGAGAAACTGAGATGACCTTGAAACTGAGTCATGGTAATGTGCTCAAGACTGCACAGTCAGTGAAAACAAGAGCAGGGATAACGACCCAACTCACCTGGTCTTGAAAGCCTAATTATAACTGCCTTTCCTCCCATCTCTGCTGAGCTGGTTTAAGATACAGTCTTCAAGTATTGAATTTAGATACCACCAGAAATACTTCTAGAACAATATGAGACAAAATGAGGAATGCTCAATCCTTAGGGCCAAACATTAAGATGATTCATTGCCCAGCCACGTCTATGACACTGCTAAGGCAACTTTGATTTCAGGGTTACCGATTACTGAATCAGGAAGGGTCACCAGAAACTGCTCCGTTCTCAATTGTAGTTAATCCTCTTTTATCCTCTTCAATACAACTTGTTCAGAAAATAATAGTAAAACTAAGACTGCCAAAATTTGATGTGGTTCAAAAGGCAGTTTTCATTTTGTTTTTATCATTGCTATCAAACATTTTTAAATTGGCTTTATTATTCACAGTCAACACAATGCAGTTGTGAAAATCCAGTAGTTTTCCATATTGGAAGTATCTCTCATAGGATTTAAGTTGATCACACAAAAGAGCATTTTTCCCACTTGTTTTTGAAAAATGTAAATGCCAAATTCTAACGTTTATTTCTTCACAACTTAATTTTCTTTTTTATTCTCACTTAACTAGAAAGTGACTAGGCAAGGTAGAGAAGCAAGATAATCCCAAACCTCCTGGTTTTAATGTGTCAAGTCTAGTGATAGGAAAATATCTCTAAAAAGTGATAAACCCTAGTTTTCCCACAGGATTGAGCATGAGGAGAGTAGAGGATTCAGTGGAACAGAACACCCAAAGTCAAGGGTTATGAGCGCAGAGAAAGAGTCAGGCTGGATTCTAGTTCAGCCCTGCTGTTCGCAGATAACCTGATTTCCATTATTTTTTATGTTAAAATGTTTTGGTTTTTAAAGTGTTTCTTCATAAGACTGACGTTCCTTTCATCATTTTGATCACTTTGATTGATTATTCCAGGATCCATGTCCGTTTTTCCTGTATCGCTTAGAGTTTTGTGATCAGACGATATACACAAAGGACAATGGTGTTGGCCCCAGCGACACTGGATCATGTTTACGGGGAGTACAGACACCCCCGTACCCCAGGAGCGCGCGAGCCGAACAGCGGGGGCTGTTTCGTTTTCATTTTGTTCCATGTTCTGCTTTTCTTGTTCCCTAATATGATCTTTGTCAGTTTTTATGGCGTTGTCTTTTGAAAAAAACTGTGGAGTTCTTTTTACAATCTGGATATCAATGCATCACCAATTATGTGTTGAAACTATCTCCCCCCCTTTGTAGGTTGCCTTTTCTTAATTCTGGTGTAATTTTTTTTTTGTGAATAGTTTTGTGTGTTTGAGTGTATTAAAAAATCCTTCTTTATTCCAAAGCTATAATGATACCTGTATTTTGAAAAATTTCATAAATTTATCTTTGATAAAAGATCTTGAATGCACTTGAGGTTGATTTTTGTGTATAATACAAGCCAGTGATCCATTTTCCCCCATTAGTATAACCAGTTCTCCCATAACCAATTATTAAAAAGTCATCTCTTTCCCCCAAAACCTGCAATGACAGTTTTTCTTATACAAAATTTGTATGAGTTAATCTGTGCCAATACCACAAAATATTAATTAACTTTATAATATGTATATTATATTTTGATATCTGTTAGGGTGAATTTCCTTATCTTGTTATTCATATTTAGGAGTTTCTTGATTATTGAGCATTTATTCTTCCATAAAATGTTATAATCTATTTTCAGAAATAACTTATTAGAAGTCTGGTCACAATTACATTGATTCCATAGGTCAATTTGGAGCTGAGAAATCTCCAGTATTGAATAAATGTATTCAATTCATGATAAATAGTTCCATTTATTTAGGTCTTTTGTTAAAGTCTTTTAAGAAGTATTATAATTCTCTGCATAATAACTTATATTGAAATTATATTATATATAATGTGTTTTATAGTACATATATGGTTTTGTTTATTGAAATACAATTGACTTTTCACATTAAACTTGTCCTTTGCAAATTTGCTAAGCTTCATTAAGAATTCTAACTACTTTTCTCTCGCTTCCTTCGGTGTCCTTTGTAAACAGTCACAAAATTTGCAAATAATAACCATTTTGTATTTATCTTTTCTATTTTTTAAAGTCTTTCTCTTTTTTTAATGATTTATTTAGTTAGTATCTACTTTAATATTAAAGTAGTGATGGTAGATATTTTTATCTTATATCTGACCTTAAAGGGAATTATTTTAATAATTTATATTAAGTGTGATGGTTGCTATAAATTTTACTGAGCAGTTTCTAAATCTTAGAAAGTAGCCTTATTTTAGATTCTCTAAACAAGCTTGTTTTTATTATGGCTAGATTTGATTTTAATGAACACATTATTTGAACTGTTGAGGTAATTATAAGGTCATACTCTTCTAATGTATTAGTGTAGTTAATTTATAAATGTATTAATTTCCTAATATTAAAACAATCTTCATTCCTGGGAAAGTTTCCAAACTGTCTGCCTGGGCTTAAGGCACATCTCTGGGGGCCATGACAAAACCTGTGTCCCTGCTAGTCCCCAAGTTTTCCTTCTGCCAGCCTTGTGTTGCGGGATCTGCCACGGTAGTGAAAGGAACGCGGTGATAAGAGCGGGGGTGCAGGTGCTAACAGAGGGGAGAAAATAAGTCCTATGGAAGTTTTAAGACTTCATACTATATTTATTATTTAACCTTAATGTTCCTCTGCAGTCCCCCTCGCCCTGCCACCCAATATTCTCTTAGACTCTAGCTCCAGGAATCATTCTCTTGCCTAGATTTCAATTTAAACCTGTAGCAGCAGCTGTAATCCAGCCAGAGAACTACATGCTACTTTAGAAAACTAATACAGTTCTTGCTTCTCTTTCCCACGATGTCCTACAATTTCTGCAGTTGCTGTTAGCTATGCTGAAACAGGACAGGCATGTAGAGACATTCGCACCAATTTACTCTCTATCCTCACTTCCTTCCTATTTTCAGTGTTAGTTATAGGGGATGTGTAATGTTTAATAAATAAATGGAGCATCTTTATTGTTAATATTTTTAAAAAATTCTTACTAGAAATTTTGGGGGTTTTGGTGACAAGGTTTTCAGGAACAAATTCTCTCAGTAAGTTTTTTTTAAAAAATGAAACAACAGTATTGATCTCTCCAAATAATGGATTCCCCAAAATGTGGTTTTAATAAACATGTTGACTTATATTTATAAGGATCCCAACAATGGGTCAATAATAGAGATTCTATTTCTGAAAATACTGCCTCAGAGAATTGAACCTGGCAGTTTTTCCAATTACGCGACTGTTCATCAGAACTTAGAAAGGCCCTTGATACAACTGGTCCTGTGGGAGCCTCAGTATATTTCTGAGGTTCCCATTAAAAACAAGAATGCCCTCAAACCGGTTGGTAATTCCAAGGTTGTAGAACTGTTTAAGAGCGAACACAGTGGACTGAGAAGTAGAGAGTTGACCCCAGTTGGGCCTTTTGTGGATGATCTCAAGCAGAAAAGATAAAATCAGTTCACCTTGATTTCTCCATTTGTAATGGAGTTGTTACAAGGAGCGAATAAAAGAAAAGTCCCTTTAGAAAGTGAAAAAGTGCCACAGACACATAAAATAACACAAGACTTGTTACAAATGTAAATGGAGTCCCTTGAAACTATTTTCCCCTACTTTTATTCCTTTTCAGACTATTTAAACCAGAACTGGTGTTGGGAAATTCAGCCTGAGCAACAGCCCCTCATCAGTAACCTGAAGAGCTTCCAATCTCCCTTGCTTTTTTGTCGCCCTTCCCCGTGAACCAGGAGTATGTTGAAGAGTTATTCCTAAAAATGGTAAGAACACAGTGAAGACTACTGTTTATTCTCTTACACAGCACAGTTTTGTTCTAATGGCCTTTGTTCTCAACTCTTTCCTGTGATCACCCAAGAAGGTCCTTGAACAAGCTTGATGTAACAAGAGCATTTCCAGGGTACTTCCCAGAAGGTGTTCTCCTATGGCAATTGCCACTCAAAGAATCTGGATTTCGGTTCAAAAGGACTTCTGGCAAAAAACTGTGGTTTGCCCAGCAAAAACATTCATCTTGCCAATAGTCTTGTTTTTTAGTTACTGTGCACACAGATAGAGAGAGAGGGAGAAAGAACGTGGTGCTGAGGAAGGAGATGCCTTCCCAATAGTGAGGAAATTGCCAATAACTCACAGAGGTGGAGCCTTAAAAAGTTGAAAAGGTCACTCTCCCAGCTGTGACAACAGCAGACATTTGTTTTATACTGGAGTTATGCTCAGCGTTATCTGTTAGACGCTCTCTATATAAATCATTTTGACCCATGTCACTTCTTAAACAAAATTATCTGCTTTACCGTTGCTTCCTATCCTGATGTCATCAATATTTATAGCTTTTTCTTAAGTTAAAATGCCAGTATGATTTTAATATACTATTTTTGAAACTAGAATTTTTACTCACAACATTTTCATGTGATACATGATTTAATTGTAAGGCAAAGTTGAAAGTTTTATGAAGCCAGATTTAGGAGTAGGGGAAAAAATTAGGAATAGAAGTTTCCAAAGCTGCTGTTGTTACTGTTAAGATACTAAACTGTTAATTCAATTATGAGTCAATTTAAAATTCATAAATTTTATGAATTTAACATTTAATTACTTCTGATAAAAGCCGCTTACTATGAAACGTAGTATCTCTACCATATCATGGCAGCCGTAAAGAGGTCTTTATTGCCCTGCCTGGTGTGGTTCAGTGGATTGAGCGCAGGACTGAAAACCAAAGGGTTGCCGGTTCGATTCCCAGTCAGGGCACATGCCTGGGTTGCAGGCCAGGTCCCCAGTAGGGGGCGTGTGATAGGCAACCACACATTGATGTTTCTCTCCCTCTCTTTCTCTTTCTCTTCCCCTCTCTCTAAAAATAAGTGAATAAAACCTTTAAAAAAAGAGGTCTTTATTAATTTGGAAAAGCTTCTGATTTTTTTGTCCATAGCCCTTTTAACAAAAGTGTCCAATATGCAGATTCGATGATCTTAATTACCAAAAATGGAAGTGAAAAAGAAGAGAGAATGATAGCTGTCCTACAGTAATCATTTTCTCTGGATGTGAGTCTGTAAATTATTTCTACTACATTATAATGAAATGTGTGTCACAAAGCTCACTTTACCAGTGCTTACCACAATAGTGTACAATAAAGCAAACTCCAAACACATTTTCCTTTCTCAAAGTAGCAAGGTATTGCCTACATTGCTTCTTTTAGAAACCGCTAATAAAAACTGGGTATTCTCCTTAAATGCTCTAAGATAAACACATCTAAAGTAATGTTTTGTTATCCATTCCATTTGTCTATTACTCCCTATTCTCCATCTTTTCTTTATATGTCAATTATACCTTGCCCCTAACTCGTAACTATAAATAATATTCCTCCAACATAGGATTCTAGCCACATGCCACATCCTTGAGCACGCTGTGACATATTTGGAGATACTTTATGAGCTATCAGGTCTTTGAATTGGTTTAGTGAAATGAGGATTACAATAATCCTCATTTTTGCGTTTGCTTCCTATCTTTGATAGAGCATTCATAACGTGTTACGTATTATACCGAATAATGTGATTTCTGGCATGATTTATTTTTTCACATACTGTATTCAATGTGCTTTAAAGAATATGAGTCCAGTGGTAAGCCTAAGACTCCCTTTCATGTTTTGTTTCTCATCTTTTTGTATCTTAAGGCTTCCTTCCAAGCATACTATAAATAGGTTGAAAACTGAGCCAAATATTAATAACATCCAGTGATAATAAGGTAATATAATCATGTTATTGTTATAGTTTTTTGTTGCCATCGTGTTCTTAACCCCCTGCCTTCTCTAAGTAGTTTCTGTCACAAAGATTAAAATGTGTACATGTACATGTGAGTGTAGATACACGTGTTTGAGAAAGGAAGAGGAGAAATGCCAGTACCATCTACCTATCACTCCTCTCGCCTAAATCAGCATGAGACATCCTTATAAGTGTGGGGAAGGAAATGGGAAAAGTCCAGTACAGCATCTTATGAAGGTCATTGTTTACCTGTTGAAAGGAGAAATTATTTAGATCATATTGCCTATCATGTCCTTCTCCATCTTCCTTTTCCAAAGGATTTATTTCATTTAATTTGTCTCCGGCAAAATGTATACATGCAACTTGAAATAAGTCTGCTTGACAAAAAATAGCAGAAAGAAGAAACGTGATTTAACAATTACATAGTACCAGCCAAGCCTGCAGCCGACAGATCTAACCGAGGGCATTATTTCTGTTGGTTTCATTTGCTTCAGGTTGGTTTGTGAAGGCAGGCCAAATAGAAATACAATATTTATTGTTGATAAAAATAAAGTATTTATCTGAAAAACAGAGCAAATGGAAGAGTAAAAGCAGCATTATATTTCAAGTGACTGCATCCTCAGACCAAGATACCCTGCCCCATGCTGTGATCAGCAAGAAGATAAGGTCTTTGCCATCTGTGCTCTGGAGGTCTTGAGTTTAAATCTCAATGGGAGGCTGCTGTGTGTGTGGGGGGAGGGGTTATTTGTTTGTAAATGTCGTTTTCTTTATGCTAAAGCAATAATTTTTCTGCATACATTTGTTATATGAAAGGATAGCATTGCCTCTGTACACTACTATTAAACAGGCTAACCTTTCTTCGAAAATGAAGATCCATTTGAACTTACCTGATATGTTTCAATCTTAGCTGACAAAGTTTGGGACATGCTATGCACATAAAAAAGGTGTCGACAATTACACCTACCCCGTTGTAGTTCATCTAACCATTAATGCTGTTGGATTCTGACAACATTGTCTGAATTCGAGTTGGTGGATCATATTTAAAAGTAGTGTTCCATTTAAGGGGGTCCTATTTTTTTTTCCCTAATGTCTGGCAATGGAGTAAGTTAGGAGCCACAATCAGGTTGAAGTTGCTTTGGTATTAAAACATATACTTTTAGGTGTATGTTTGTGTGTTTGAAATAACAGGGCAGGTGTTGGCATCTGGTGCTGTCTCGGCTGGTCCATGACCCGGCTGCAGTGAAGCCTGGCAGCGGCTGTTAAGGGTACTTGACAGGAGGGGGGTCGCCGCCTCTGTAAGTACAGCAGGTTTTTTGCATCACGTCTATTTTAATTCCCTATGATTTCCTTTGGTCTCCCAGAGGGACTGCACTTGTATCTCAAAATATCTTCAATACTAAAAGCATGTATAGGAAGTATAACAGTCTTTCTCCAAACAATAAATATCCTCAACATACAAAAGCTACTTCTTCATTTCTTCCCTTTTCGGGGCTCACACCCACCCACATATGTCTCTCTCCTGCTTCCATGCTACAAGTAGTCATTTCATCATGAATAAAATCATTATGTCCAGAAAACACGTTTAGGCTTTTTCAAGGAAGCATTTATTGTCTGCACAGTCCAACATATAATTCAACTTTGTACATAGGATCCTAAAGGAAAAGTTTGCTCTTTCCTTTCTTCTGGACACGGCAAGACAGAACCACCTTCCTAGCTCCTTAGTGTGCTATGCCCTTGATTTAGGCCCGCCGTCCCACTGCCTACTGAGTGGACGGCAGACACTCAAAGTCCTTCACAGTCTGGCTTCCCGCGATCTCTTCCAGGCTTGTTTCTAAGTACTTTTGTATTCTACACTCTTGCCAACCACCCGTGTTGTCATAACTGGAATGCCTTTTCCTGCTTTTGTATTTTTTGTTCAAATTTATTCTCCCTAGAACATTCTTGGGACCTTTTTAACAGTTCTGTTCATTGATTTTCTAACACCATTTCAAGGCCAAATACCATTTTTTTCATAAACTTTCCAAATGCCACCGGTAAAAAATATCTTCTCCCTTTTTGTTTTTGCTTTTTTTTTTGTAACTATCTTTTAGCAATTACCTTATTGCAATAATATTAAATTATACATAATTATATTAAGGCACAGGTTATGTCATTTATTTTGACAAATTGCTTTCTCCGTAATATCTTATATCCCTTACAGACAGAAAGTACTCGATAATTATTGAACTGAATTTGCTAAGGATCAAATAGATGTTGTTCATAAAAATCTTAAGTGCTAAAGGGATATAGAGGGGTTCTGGTTTTCTTGCTTGGTTTTATCTTGGTTTTCCCGCATGCGTTTACCTGACCAAGATGTATCGAGTGTCTGACTGCCGCCTTGTGAAGCACTGAGAACGCAAGAAGTAACGAAACAGGCTTGGATTCTGCTCTTGAGGACAGGCTCTCTCTGGATTTATGGCTTTCGTGGAATCTGAATTTCCTTACCTATAATATGAAAGGTTTAGATTATATAATCTCATGGGCTCCTTCTTATTTTAAAACTGTAAAAATTCATAAGTGTAACATTTTGCAAGATTATACATGTACGTTAGAGATATGAACTAACTTATACATTATATATTTACAAATATAAGACATATATATGTTTACCTCATAAATACTAATGTCATAAAAACATGACAGTCATCATAAAAAGTTGGATTTTCGGGTAGGAGAAATGAATTGTCTGTCACTTGTTATGATAGATATAGTAGTCAAAGTTATTAGACATTTCCTTCATCTTCTGGAGATTTTAGCCAAAAATATTGTTCTCTTTTCAGGAATCAAGAATTAGAATGATGTTAGAACACAGGGAAATTTGTATTTCATGTATATTTTTGTCACATGCCTTAATGTTTCTGTACACCCACTTTCCTATCACATTAAAGTTCCCTTTTTTTCTAAGGTGGAGTTAACAACCAGCACTGGGAATATAGTGATATTCTGGACATAGTGGGGTCTTGTTGGATTTGTTCTTAGATCATGTAATGTTGGGTGGTTGGCCGTAAATATTCCGTATGTCACCAAGTCTTCAGTCTGAGGAAACTTTGTACATTTTTTTCAGACACTTGTGTGCAGAAGAGAATGTTTACCATGCACTCAGGAAAACAATTCGAAATAACCCTGTCACCGTGAGATTTCCTTTAGCCTATTAATCTGGCTGTATAATATAATGATAGTTAATCCTTTTAAATCTTTTAAAGCACTTTAAAATGAAAAGACAGTATATTTCTAGCTAGGGACTAGTGCTGATTACCCTCATTGTTCAAAAACCTTTAGATTACTCCACTGTATTAAAAATGAATAAAAATATTTTGTGAGCTCTGAATTATTTGAGCTAGGCAAGACAATCTAAGGTCAAGAAATATGATATTCCTATTACTCAGTCCCATATAGGAGGACGTCTTTGGGGGGAGCTGTGTTTGTTTTTGACTGGATAATCTGGACACAGCATATTCTCAGTGGAAGTGAGGTAAAGCAGGTAGAGTAGAAAAGTGGAAAGGGTAGAGTGGAAGAGTTACTTAAGATCAAAATAAGATCAAAATAATAATTACATTGATATCATTTAAATATAACTCTTATTCTATTATGAGAAATTATCAGCTGGAGCGTAGGAGGTGAGTACATACAGATGTGAAACTCCTGTCCAAACTCATTATCCCATCACGACTCAGTTAAATCATGCTCTCTAAGGAGAGTGATTTGTTATATTTGTGAACAGGTGGCAGCTTCATCTACTCAGAGACCAATTATGTAAAACAGCATGAAAATAGCCAGGGTGCCAATGCTGGGGGGTGGGGAGAGCAGAGAGTAAATCTGTCACATGTTACAAAAGCAATAGTGATTCAGTTTTTGAACAAGGGGAATATATTTTTTTTAAGTATCCAGTGAATTAACTCCCTGCTTAAATGTCGATCATGTGAACTCCATCTGAGTACCCGCTACTGATTCTATTAGTGCAGGTCATAGGAATAAAACTAACCTTCACTATATTGCCATGATATTTTGCTTTAGGATATGCTGCTGGAACTCATTTTAAAGAGTGGTGACCCTTAATAGACAGACCGAAATTAAAATTTGGAAAACATTGACAGATCAGCTTGCAACTAAGAGTCCTGGCTGCGCATGTGGGTTAAAGCATTGCCTACCAAAGTTACTGCTTACACACAAATGTATCTGTTTAGTACAGACCTGCTTATTGAATTAACTAGTTACCTCCTAGAAATGAAGAGAGAAGGGCCCTAGACAAATAGGGAGCAAGTCTGGTTTATTTTGAAGAGGGCAAACTGATCAGAAAGCTTGCTGGGAGACTGGAAGGTTTTAGGCACCAGGAGCAGCATGAACAAATGGGATGCTGAGCTGGTGAGGCTGCCTCTGGGAGGAAATAGAAAGCCAAATGTTCCTCCAATTTGCCGATCACTGGATCTGCTACAATTTAAAAAATGCCTTTCAGCAATCCTTCTTGGTAAAGCACTTTCGTATGAAAGTTTGTAAGTTTGGGTGGAGGATCAATTTATTTTATAGCCTAATAAAAACTCCCACAAGCCCAAAGATAAGTGAAAGAAAAGCTATTATTCCTCAAGCCTGGAAATGACTTAGACGATAGTAGAAAGCGAGAAACCTAAAGGTGTTCCTGTCATTCATCTTTGAGCTCACTAGCTGTTTTTTACGTGGCAAAGGTTGCCTTCAGGAAGTAAAAACATTAGCGGTGCTCACATCCATTGTATTTGTTGTTAGCTTTGGGGGAAATAATGAAGTCTCGTTGTTTCAAAATAAGTAACTTTTTTCAATATTTGTTTGGGATTCAAATTCTTTCCTAAATATGTTGATTTAGTAGAATCAGCGTCACTAGATTTTGACCAATCAGGCACAAGCATGTGGGATATTTAAAATTTATTGTGAACCTTTCTAATTGAGCTCATCCTGACTTTATAATGATGCTGTTTGTGATACTGAACTTTTTAGATTTGGAGATAATT
Source organism: Micronycteris hirsuta (assembly GCA_004026765.1). Lineage (NCBI taxonomy): Eukaryota > Metazoa > Chordata > Mammalia > Chiroptera > Phyllostomidae > Micronycteris > Micronycteris hirsuta. The sequence continues at coordinate 10,759 of PVJI01006783.1, read as the reverse complement.
GAGTTTCCGATAGCGATTTCCTTGTGAAATGATGGTTTCAAATCTCTCTGATGACATACAGTATTTTTTTTTTTTTTTGGTGTTTGGGAATGTGACACAGCTAAGAATGGGAATAAACATCCAGCTGCACCTATCTAAACTAATTATGTAATTAGTCTGCCTCCCAGGTCTTCCGTGTAATCTGCATTAACTGAGTGTTGCTGTATTGTGGTTGATGTTGACTAGCTGCTTAACGTCTTATGTGAATTTAAGCTTAGGCTAATATGCAACTGGTTCAAGTTCCCTTACTCTACAGATGTTTACACATAATTTAGATTAGAGCTTACATTTCAGTTTAATTTGAATCTCTCTAAATGACTCAAAATTTCTATCTATATTTGGTTTAGATTTAGATACGTTGTTTGTAACTTTTATCATCTTAGATTTGTGTTTTCCAAGGTGCTTACCAGAAGTCCCCTGGTTTGGCTATTTCCACATAACTTGGGAAAAATTTCCAAGATCTATTGGAGATACAGCAGAGGAAATCTGTAGAATTGGGAATACCTGTGGGAATAAATTGTTTCTCAGTTTTTAGAGATTAAATTAGTCAGATATGAATGATTAAAATAGCTCTTTTAATCTGTCTGCAAAGTTATTTTAAGGGAAAATCAAGCTGCAAACTTTTGGGGTTTTCAACACCTCTTAATTCAGTGTAATTTGTGAATTAAATTAATATGCTGCTTACTTTTTCAGCTAGATTTAAATAAAACTAGGCTATTCTGATCTCTCTGGTAGCACCTAATCACCCCTTCATTTTTCATTAACACCCCCTAAGTCCCTCACTCTGGTTTTGTCCCATCATCAATAGTCTAATTTGCCTTCATTTTTAAAATGTCTCTTTATTTTTTCATTAAGTTCCATTTCAAATTTTTAATCTTTATTACATTATATTTGCCAATCTCCAATTGTCAATCCCCGCTTTGTCAATATGTAGACCACATATTTTAATTCTATCGATGGTAAAAAACTATTCTAAATGCAAGAGAGAGCCTGGTAACAAATACTTGTGAGGCACGTTGTGTGCACGACAGCAGAGCAAGAGACTCGTGCTCCCTTAGAGTGTGTTTCAGCGTAAAGTGGTTGAGTGTTACCGTTTTCAAAGGATTGTAAGTTTCTATACAATGCTCACTTTTCTTATGCAGATTCCTTATGTGTGAGAGTGGGTGTGTTACCTAAGGAAAAACCAGAAGAGGAAACTTTTCAGGTGCAATTATCCTTCCTGAATCTGTTTGTCTGACCCACTGAACTGTTTTAATATCTGGTGAAGTGTATTCAAGGCCTCTCTATAGCTTAGCTCGGGTTTTCTAGTTGAATTCTGTGATGGATGTACATTTTTAGATTTAATACTTACAATACAGAGAAAGGTATTGGCTGGTTAATAAATGAAAGACTGCCTTGTTTTCACACTTTTAGGATTTGATGGGGCAGTAGTTACATGCAAATGTTTTTTATCTCATGTAAAGTTGACACGCACACAAGGGCAATCCCTACATGAAAAGGATTTCTTTTTAATATTATGGTTCTCCCCCCGGCTGGTGTAGCTCAGTGGATTGAGCGCGGGCTGGGAACCAGAGGGTCCGGGTTCGATTCCCAGTCGGGGCACATGCCTGGGTTGCGGGCCAGGTCCCCAGTGAGGACCATGTGAGAGGCAACCATACATTGCTCTTTCTCCCTCCTTTCTCCTCTCTCTGAAAATAAATAAATAAAATCTTTAAAAAAAATATTATGGTTCTTTTTCCCTGTAAGAATTAACTGCATAGAGAGCCTGTGAGAGACTGTTACTTGTTACACAAGAATGGAATATAAAAAAGTATAAATTACAGGTCTTAATCAGGATAAAAGGACAATTTTTACAAAGGAAAACAAAAAATCGAGAACTTCCAGCTCTCAAAAAACCCAGAGTCTGCCTAATCAGCCATGAAATAAACATATCAATGTCTGTGAATTCAGTAACTGAATCTGTCTGGAGAGCTTGGAGCATTTACAGTAACGTCCTGGGTGGCATCCAGGATCTTTCGGCACGCCATGACTTCCTAAGATACGGACTGACTACAGCTCACTTTCCTTAGTCAGTCTCATCTCAAGCTGCCTTCCAAGTAGAACAGGTTAACTGAGCTCCGTTATCAGTTTATTTCCCATATTTTTCCCTTTTTATTGAACTTATTGGAGTGACACTAGTTAACAAAATTATTTAGGTTTCAGATGCACAGTTCCACTGCACATCATCCGTACACTGTATTGTGTGTTCACCGCCCCGTGTCAAGTCTCCTTCCATCCCCTTTATACCTTCCTCCTCCCACGCAGCCCTCCACCTTCTTCCCCCAACACACACACCACATTGTTGTCCCATATATGAGTTTTAAAAGAAGGAAATCTTACCGTTTGCAACAGCATGGATGGACCTGGAGAACATCATGCTAAGTGAAATAAACCAGTCAGAGAAAGACAAGTATATGATTTCACTCATATGTGGAATCTAATGAACAAATTCAATAAAAAAGCAAAATATAGACATACTCATAGATGGAGAGCAGGCTGACAGCGAGGGGTGGGCGGAGGGATTGAGCAAAAAGGAAAAACAATCTCATAATTATTTACATCTGCAGAGATGGGAGAGCGTATATTCCAATGTCTTACTTTCCACAATGTATTCTTAGCCTTCATTCCATCGTTCTCTTTTTCTTTTCAAAGGTAGCAAAACAACCAGTATTGTGATAGGTATACGTGCATGTGCGTGGTTACACGCATATACACAATGTTCTAAGACATTTCTACCCAAAGTATTTTTGTGTGTACATATTTCTTGCCCATTTCTGTAGTAAACATCTAAAACTCTCGAGAAGACAACATTTCACTTAACAACTTACTGTTGACTGCACACTAAAGAGCCATTTCACTGTGAGGCTCCCTTTCAGTTCATGTCAGTGAGACAGTTCACTCAGTCTAGAGAGGATGTGCTCTCATGGAAGACAGCCAATTGATTTTGCCAGAGTTCTATCTGCACAGCCATTGGAAATTTCTCACAGAGAAGTTCTGGTAGCCCTGGTGAGGACAACGATGACCTGGCTTTAAAAAATGCCTTTATGATTGGTCATATTTGGAATATATCAGGCTGTTTACAAATTGTTCTACTAATATATCTTCCAGGAGTGTGATTGGGAAGGAAGTTGCGCAGGCTAGTAGAAGTTGCCAGGATTTCCCTGTTCCCTTTGTTTGGCATTTACCTCTGTATTTATTTTTCTAAAGCTGCCCTGACACCTGCTTAGATTTCTTTTAGAAATCCTCTGTTTGTAAATCCTCAGTTTAAAAATATTAGGCTGTTAGATTTGCTTCTGAATCCCATTTTTTCACTTCTCTCCATCAAAATGAGACAAAATTATACTTCGCTATGTTTCTGAAGTCTCTTTATGTTTCATTGTCAACCCAGGACTCATCCCCACACCATTGTCTGTGGTTTAAGATAATTATCCTCCTTAATTTCCACCCTCTGCTCCTTCTTTTTGTCCAATAACTATGTTTTTTTTCTTCTTTCTTAAACTGCTTCTGAAATCATCACCCATTATTTACTATTATCCCATTAATAACAATAATTTATATTTCTGGACTACTTCTAAGTGTAATGCCAAATGCTTTGCATTACTTCACTTCGTCTTAGTAACAACCTTCTCATGTAGGTGCCCTTTCAAAGCTGAGGAGATTGAGGCACAGAGCATCACAAATCCACCCCACATTTTCAGCCACTCTTCAGTTTACCTTTTCATTGGCTTGATTTATGCCAGAGCTCTCTCTAAACAATGATTCTTAACCTCTGCAGCTGTCTGGAGCGCCTTTTCCTTTGCTGGCTCCCCTCTATCTTTTTCCTGCACCGACTTTTCCTGATGTGATTCTGTAGTTAGGCTTAGTTCCTTCCCAATCTCCTGTTCATTTACATTGCGAGTCCCGTTTCACCTCATAAAGCCCTAGGCATTACCTGAGAGTCAGCAGTAAATCTGGTGGTACCCAAGGCCCTGTTTACAGGTGTGCTATTAGATGGTACGATAACCAGGAGCTGGGAAATCAGTCATAACCAGTGTTTCTGTCAGTAGAGGGCAGGAAAGCATACTCCCTCAGTCATATGGATTAGCGTTGCTTACAACTGCCTGGAGTTCTTGCTGGGACACACCGCAAAAGTAATAACTGTTGATATTTGATTCTTCTGCTTGGCAAACCAGAGGTTTATTCCATTGAAAATGTTTGTTATCTGTGAGCCTTCTTATTGTTTGGGAAAGGGTAGGAATAGGGGTGAAGAGAGGGGAAGTAAATTTACTTTGTTGTCTGTCCCTTCCTCCAAACCTGGTGTGAAATTCCACTTGGCATACTTTCTAAAATGTGGCCCGAGTAGCACACACAATGATACACAGTGTATACAGGAAGCAAAATTCAACAGAGTACCTTTGGCTACCACCCATGCTTATACAGAAGAGGAAATGGGCCATTATCCCACTCTCTACTTGCTGAACTTTGGCTACCATTGCTGTGAGGACAATATTTATCCTCATCTCACTTCATTCAAACTACTGCATTGTTTTCAAGGCACAGTATGAAGCCACAGGAACACAACCCCAGCAAAACAAAACCTTACCTACCACAGCCAGACAGCAAATAAGTGAGAGAAAACACTTTACAAAATTGGGCATACTCAAGTGTTGTTGGTTTTTGGACAAAAGGTACTTTATAGGATAGGAGAGGATAAACTACCAAGAGTTACTCTCTTGAGGGTGTTTAAAATTCCTTAAGTCATAGAACTTTTAAAGTGGAAAGGACATTAGGGGTTGTCTAATTCATAGACATTTTATTGATTTTACAGATGTTCCAAATACAGATGTGCAGAAGTGGAGAATCATAGGGAATAAATCCATTGCCCAGGATTAAGTAGCTAGTAAGAGACAGAACCAAGACCCGGACTAGGATCTCTGGATTCTCTAATGTTAATCTTTCAAATGCATCACATGCCTACATATTTCTCTTTATGGTAGGTGATACGAAGTCCGAGGAGCTCTGAGTTTGATTACAGTCAACTTTTGCTTATCCACAATTAAGATATTCTATTTGCAAATTTTCTACCACAAAATTGTAATCTTGTGCTACTTTTCTTGATGAGTGCACATATCATGCCACCTCCAACTTCATTTAGACTCATTATTTCATTGTAACTAAATACTGTAATTCTTATACTTCTTCAGCAGAAGAAAAAGGGAGTATTTCTGTATGGAGGAAATTGGGGAAGCCCTCAAAGAGAGCTTTTAGCTTAGGATTCAGAGAGCGAGTTTACTAAAATGAAAAAGAGGGAGGTATGAATTGAGTCAAGTAGTTTGTGTGTTAATTGGAAAAGGCAGGGTTATAAAAACCTTCCCCACAGGAAAGAGGGAAAGAAAGAGGAAGGGAGAGGAGGGGAGGGGAGGAGTGGGAAGCAGAGGAAAGAAAAGAGGGATCAGGCCCTGGCTGGTGTAGCTCAGTGGATTGAGCGCAGGCTGGGAACCAGAGGGTCCCGGTTCGATGTCGGGGCACAGGCCTGGGTTGCGGGCCGGGTCCCCAGTGAGGGCTATGTGAGAGGCAACCACACATTGCTGTTTCTCTCCCTCTCTGTCTCCCTCCCTTCCCCTCTCTCTAAAATAAATAAAAAAAATAAAATCTAAAAAAGGATTATTAAAAAAAAAAAAAGAAAAGGGGGAGGAGGATGGAAGGAGGAGGAGAAAGAAAGGGAGGGAGAGAGGATGGAAGAACGAGGACGGGAGAGGAGAAGGGAGGGGAGGAGAAAAATCCAGAATGTTGTGGCAGTGAGAAAAAGCAGTTATTTAAATAATCGGTGACAGAATCTGTCTTAGTAAGAAAATTGTTTGGTTTGTTAGTGTTGTGAAACATTTAATGGGCCATTTACATGTGACATCATAGATCCTTTGAGGTTAGCTTCTAGAAGAAGCTGGCATAACAGTATTGCAAAGTAGGCGTAATTATGTTGCATTAAAGAAAGCTTAAAAAAATCACAAAAAGTATAAGCAAAAAGAAACCTTAGAGAAATATGATTATTAATTTACATGAAGAGCTCAGTGTCAGACATAAGCAATGACAAAACATAATATTGCAGTGACATTTCAGTTCTGCCCTTTAATCTTGCAATATTATGAAATTCAGTAATAACATTGTCATATTAACATTAGTTAAAGTCTCATTTAGTCAAAAAAACCCCGAATCATTTGGAGTTGCACATGTAGCTCCCATTTAAGATTCGAAGGCAGAAAACCTTGTTCACACACTTAATGTTTGTTTTGTTGAATCATAACTTGAAGTGAGCATCTCACTTCATGGTTGTCTGCGAACAGCTAACCGTTGTTTCTATGGGTTTGCACAATATGACGTCGTGTAAAGAACTTTTGAAATCCACCAGAATGGATTCTAAAAGACTGTGACCCTGTGCAAATAACGTAACCTTCTCTATCAGCCTTTGTTAAAATGGAGATCATGATGCTTATAATGGTTTTGAGGGTAAATCAAATAAGATATGGAAATCATCTAACACAGTGCTTGGCATACAAAAGATATACTCAAGTGTAAATTCTCTTTCTTCTCACCTGCCTAATCTAAAAACTGGTGTTTACTTCTTATCCCTCAGGGAGAAAAACAAAATTCAAAAGGCAGGAAATTGAATTCCTGGTAAATCTGGGCTGAAGAAGTATACTGCAATTTTTAAGGTAATTTAATTTTTCTAGTACTAGAAAATCAATGCCTAATAATATCCAGCTAACTTTTGCTGAATAAATCCTAAGATTATTTCTCTGGGTAACTCTGTAATTATTGGGCACTGATACAACTAACTTCCTTTGTGAATAAGAAAATTTGTCTGATTAATCAATCTAGATTAATGCACCTAATCAGTATAAGCAACTAGAAGGAAGAGCAAAAACAAATAAACATTAAAAGACAAAGTATGTGATAACCCCATAGCCCACCCTGCCTTACCTCTCTTTCTAAATAAAATAGACTCTGAATATACAGGCCTATTTTAGATAGAATGTTGGTCACATTCTTTCTAAATTTGTGATCATAAAGCACTAAAAATAGATTCAGATCCTATTTATGTAGTTTTCATTTTAAGTGGACATTTTACAAAATTTTGACTCTTTCCACAAAATTTTGAGTCACAGAACAACAAACGAAAAGAGAACCTCCTCTGCTAATATTTCCCTGAGGTATATTTTATTTCTGTCTACTAATCCGCCTTAGGTGAGCTGACTGCATCATCGACAGAACAGTAGATCTCTAAGTCCGCTTCCGTCATTGTCAGGGAAGAATAAGCATCCTGACGGAGAATGACATGTTAGCTGTCTCGAGCTGTTTTTGTTCTAAATTCAATGATCTCTAGGACAGAAAGGGGGTGTCAGATTTCTCACCACAGCAGACCATATAATGCTACATGTTTTATTGACAATTTTGTAGTTTCTGCCTGGTTACCATTGCAAGAAAAACTAAACTCATAATATCATGTGCATCCATAGCAGTTCCTTGTAAAACTGAAACTTCTCTTTTTATTTGTATAAAAGTTTGTAATTAAAAATCAATTATGGTAACCATTCATATTGAAAATGCTATTAATTTAACTTAACACTCTTCATCTTTGTATTTTTTAAAGGGTGATTTATAGAGGGTGAAATGATTCTTTTAAGAAAGAAAATGCTTTCCTTTAGAAGGCTCCCTCCACTTCATTTTAACAAACCAAGCGACAAGAAACATATCAAGAATGTTACTGGGAAAATAGAAAGAACTCTCAACATTATCGTGAATCATGGCTTGACTTCCGATACTCTCAGAACTGCTTGGATGCACACACACCCTCTTCCACATCTCATATACCATCTGCCTCCTTGTGCACCACGACCAAACATCTTCTCAGTTAGCATCAAACACTTCACAGATGCTGTCCCACGTTTTCTCATAGAAACTACGCGCTCTTTTATGGACAAACTCTACTCCTGGGTAATACGATGTTTGCATCACTACCAGCATGCATGCTATCCTCTCGATACTCTGTATCTTCAGAGTTCCCTCACCCGGAGCAGCATTGTCCTGGAGTACACAATAAACAGACCACCCTGTGCTGGGAACAAGAGCAAAGCATGGGCACCTTTTTTTGTTTTTTTAATTTGCTATTTCAAAAAAAATTAAATTTTCTTCTTTAGAAACATAAATCTTTAAGGAATGTATTTATAATTAGTTTCTGGCTTAGTATTAATAGTTAGTATTTCCAGCCCTTTATTTCGCCTTACTCCCATCCTTGAATACCAGGCAAGCACTTGCTTCCTGGCTTCCACCTCAAGTTCTGTCCTGCTCTGTCCTCTGGTGCATACCCCACTGGATTCCCTTCCTGTATACCTGCCTGCCTCCATTATGACCCTTTTTCATTTACAGTGCATTACACCTAATTAAAATAGAAGGATTTATTTGTGTTAGATATTCATTTATTTGTATTCTATAAATATTGCTCAAGTAATGCCTTTCTTCACACATGGACAGTTTTGAAACATTTGTTGATAAAATTCAAACAATTGTCTACACATTGGATTTTAGCTTCTGTGCATTCTTTTTTTTTTTTAAATGTAAAAGACATCATGATGTTTCCTGACTTGTGTCTGGCCCTATGAATAAAACCATGTTTGACTCTGCGCTCTAATTAATGGAGTTCATTTTCCGGCCAGGTCTCTATTGGCAGCCCAGGATGGACGAGAGCCAAATTTCTGAGGTTGGTTGCCCGCCGAGTAGCCTAAACACAGCCACATACGCACATACACTCATGGTGTCAGCAAATGGGGCTTAGGGTGGTCCTTCTGGAGTAGCTTCACTGCAAATAGAAATTTCCTCCTCTACTTTAAATGATATTTTGGCATAAAAACTTGCTTGATTTCTCTTGAGTTCCCATGCCTGGTCCCAAGAGATACTTACAATACCATGTATCTTCTCTCACTTACCCAGATACTTTTGAAGAATAATTTTGTGCAGTCAATTTAAAACCTTCTTACAATGAGGAACATAGGAATTATAAGGTGCTAGTAAAGAGTGCAGGCTCCGGAATAGATAAGATTTGATCATGACTCAACTGTTTATGACTATATGACTAAGGCTATTATTACTCAACAGCTGGAAATCTCTGTTTTCTGTTTCATTTTTATCTTTTTTATCCTTACCTGAGGACATTTTCTTATTGCTTTCAGAGAGAGAAGATGGGAGAGGGGAAGAGAGAGAGAAAGAGAGAGAGAGACATTGATATGAGAGAAAAACATCAATTGGTTGCTTTCTCATTTGCGCCCCCTACTGGGGATCTAATCTGCAACCTGGGTATGTGCCATGACCAGGAATGCTTCATTTAACTGAGCCACACCAGCCAAGGAAAACCTCAGTTTTCTTATGTAGAAAATGAAAAAATTTTAGTGCCCACATAATGGTGATGTCATATAGATTAAATGAGATTTTACATTGTGTGTAAGCACTCAGTAAATGGTAGCTGCTATTATTGCAATTATTATTGAAATTATTAAGGTTATTTCTATAATGAGAAGTAGGGATATAATTAAGTGTGATCTGTTTTAACCTGGCTAAAAATGATCAACAGTCTCATCTGACTTGGCGATATTTTAGCTCTCAGGATCTCTGAAATATTTATAGCAGTTAAAGGAAATTCTATCCAGGCTTTATAGTAGATGCAAGCACCGCTCAATATCTCTCTGACAGACACCATAGGCTGAGATTTTATTTTTTTAAGCCTGAAAAGGCTATGTCCTTAGAATAAAATTATTTAAAATTTCTATTGCAAGGTGAAATGTTTTCACTCTCAGCAAAAAAGTATTGGGAGTATTACAAGTCAGTGTAGGACTTCAGTAGATGCATTAGTTTGAATTAGAACCCCAAGATATTACATGTCCTTGGGGGAAAACACCGTATGTAACCAATAGAACAGTGTTTCTGTAGCAACATGGGCAAACATAGAAGCAAACTTGCAGCTGTAAAAGCTGCTGAAGACACTGAATTAAGGTCACATGTTGTCAGATAGAATGGCAGAGAAGAATGTGGCTTGCAAGAGTTTAACATAGTCTTGCACATACAGCTTTAAAACAGAAACAATTTATCAACAAGTCAAAGTATTAAATATATATGGAGAACTGTGAGATACACAGTGTAGTGATTTCCCTTTCCCAGGGACACTCACACATGATCGATGGAACCGAATGCTCTGGAAGCACTCCCTCTTTAAGGTAAATGCCTGAGAATTATCCTTCCTTATTTATTCTCACTGTGTATACAGAAATGCTTCTGTCTCTGGAGTGTCAAATTTGACATGTTAGAATATCAAAACTGTCATTATCACTTGCTTATAAAATGATAAAAATAACTTGTTCTATTTTAAGGACATGCAGTAGGGCAAACTGAGAAGGACCTGACTATAAGTTTATATTAGAAGTCAGTGTTTAAACTCCTTAGAAACATAACACGACTTAATTTTTTTTAGAAGTCGTAAGCAACAGGATTTCTACTAGTATACTTCTTTCTCCTTTCTAACCTGTCAGCTAGAGTTCTGAAACATAAGCAGAGTCAAGAGAAGGGATATATTAAAATTATATTCAAATTTGGGGACTCTGAGGAACCCCAAATTCTCTCTACTTCTATGACTTTAATTCAATGTGGGTTTTTTTTT